>CAUYPK010027129.1:0-13456 GCA_963574355.1 Loris lydekkerianus
TTTGGTTTTAGGTTAAATGTCTAGAAGATAAAAGTAAAAACCCAACCCCAATTTTAGGCCCAAAAAAAAAAAAAAAAAAAAAAAAGTTTAGTATCTTTTAAATTGCATCCCTGAACTTTTGGTCCCAAGATGAGTCCCAAGATCTGATTAGAGTGTAAGGTATTAAGAGATCTTACTAGTGACTAATAGCTGTTGATGATGTGAGAAGATGTCTTTAGGGTGGTTGTCCCTTCCTAATAAAACACACAAGGGGGCTCTGTTTCTGGTTGGGATCAAGCAGTTGTTTGTCGTCCTGGCTTGCTCTTCCATTCTTGGTTGAGAATTAATTCCCATTAAAGCAATTCTCTACTATAAAATCACTATCTCAGAGATCTTGGTGGTGAATATTCAGAGAGGCAACATCTGCTTCCCTACGAAGAAGCCTGTGGCATTACTTTGTCCCCGCCTGTGCATTTGGGCTCTGACAAGCAGAGGTTTGGTTTGAAGGAGGGAAAAGACTCTGTGCTTGATCCCTGGATCAGATGTAGCTCATCAGAGTGGCGAGATCAGTACTGTAGGGATGGCAGATGCTGGGGGTTTCCCTGGGGGCCCTGGCTACGCTTAACAACAGGTGGCAGTTTGGTTTTAGGTTAAATGTCTAGAAGATAAAAGTAAAAATCAACAAAATATTGAGGCTTTGTGAAAGTCTCAAACTCATTTGATATATCTTTTAGATGAGGTAGAAGCTGAGGAGTTGAGAAGAATATATGTGATCGATATAATTAAGTTTTGACTTGTATTAGCATGAGGGAGGGGGAGGGAATAAAGGAACCCGGAATGGGGCGGTGCCTGTGGCTCAGTGGGTAGGGCGCCAGTCCCACATACCGAGGATGGGTCTAAACACAACCTGGCTAAGCTGCAACAAAAAATAGCCGGGTGTTATGGCGGGCGCCTGTAGTCTTAGCTACTTGGGAGGCTGAGGCAAGAGAATAGCCCAAGCCCAAGAGCTGGAGGTTGCTGTGAACTGTGATGCCACAGCGCTCTGCCAAGAGCAACAAAATGAGACTTTGTATTTAAAAAAAAAAAAAGGAATCCAGATTGTTTTGTTCATCCCAGTGCTCATTTGGCTGAGGTTTTACCCTATATCATATTCTGTCTGCTTTCTCTAAATATATGGATCTGGGTGATACTGAATGATTAGTCCAGTTGAGTGTTGGCTAGTACCTTATACTGGATTAATTAATTGATTATAATTTTCAGAGAATAATTATATTCTTAGTGAGGAGCCATAAAAATATTCACAAATAAGGACAGAACTCTGTCCTCAGTATTTGTGAATCATCTTGAGCAATACACTTTTAAGAATTTCTAACTCTAAAACATGGGTTGAGGGCCTCAAAATCTTTTTTTTTTTTTTTTTTTTTCATTCTTTGAGGATGTGCTGCTGTATGGAAATGGGTCATTTTCAAACTCCAGATCTGTCTGTACTTTGAGCCCAGGCTAAGATACCAGGAGCCTTGTGAAGGCAGTCGAATGTAGCAAAAATTCACTTTGATAAGGTTATTCTGGGGCCCTGGCCAAGATTTTCATTCTGCTTTTACTTTTTGAGTTTTAACCAGATATGCTAAAAGGATTTCAGGCTGCCTCAGTCTCCACATAAAATGCATCTCACGAATGAAGCAATAGAGGCCTCTGTGTGCTACATACTTCTGTTGGCTGGAGGAAATTATAGTCTGTAGCAGTTTTCCCAGAGGATCTCCATAGGCAGTTAACAATTGTTAGTTGAAAAAAAGAAGTGATTATGTTTGAAAGATTGAGTTAAACAAAGTAAAACTGGCTTCTTTGTGGTGGTACTTTCTGGAGCCTACAATCTGCTAACGTGTATAGTGAATTGCTAAGAGGATAATATGTGGACTTTCTCATATTTTTAAGCATAATTTTCCCCTTTCCTTTTATATTTTGGGAGAGCATCTTATTGGATTTTTGTTCTAAAGAACAGAATTTGGTCAGTGCTGCTTATGGGATCAGAAATGAGTATTTTTGAAGGTTTTCTTTTTCTTTCTTTCTTTTTTTTTTTTTGTTAAAATTCTATGGAATACCTCTTGTATCTAGGCTTTTAGGTCTAGATCAGCTGTTCTCAACCTATGGGTCGCGAACCACAGGAATCGTATTAAAGGACCACGGCATTAGGAAGGTTGAGACCCACTGGTCTAGGTAAATGCTTCTAACACTTTAATGTACCTGTAAATTTGTTGGGTATCTTGATTAATTTGCAGAATTCACTTCAGTTGTTCTTAATGGGAACAGCAAAATTTTGCATTTGTAACACGTTCCCAGGTGATGTGGATGCTGCTAGTGTTTGGCCTATACTTTTAGGGGTAAGGATTTAGGTGGGCTCAGGAATTCCCAGATGAAAAGTGTTAAAGGTGGTCTCCGCCCCTCGGAGCCTGGAGGTGAGCTGGTTGGAGAGGCTTTCCCTTAGGGCGCTGGACGTTGGAACTCAGTAAGTAGTTATCATATAAGCCATGTTATTTGTGTATGACTTACATATATTACTTATACTCTATTTATTTTTCCTTATACATTTTCCTGACTATGCAGGATATACACACAATCATAAATTCATAATTAAATAACAAATAGCTGTGTACTTGGACACTGTGCCTGCCTCAAATAGTCCATGGCTTTTTGAGAAGACCCTGGTGGGAGAATTTTACAACTTTGTTCTGTAAACAGTAACTGTGAATGGGACATACTTGCGTAGAATGCTTGGTTAGGCCTATTCCTTTAACCCTTTACCTGTCTCAACACTTGTGCACCCAGCCTAGGACAAAAATTTAAGTGGCTTTCTATATGAAGATTTATTAGTGATTCAGAAGGGGTTTGAATTCTTTATGGCTGGAGTAACACATGAAGCTTGTTTTTTCACCTATTTTTTTCCCTTAATATACCAGGTATATCAAAAAATGTATTCACACTTTAAGCAATATTATCTCTGTGTTGCTTTTTGAAGTTCAGTTGTATTACACTAGCAATGTGTCATATGATGTTCACTCAAAAGAAGGCATTAATCTCATGATTGCTAGCACTACTGTGTGGCAGGCAAGAATAGAATAGCTTTTTCTCTTCAAGTGTGTATACATTTTTTGGGGCATTGTGTATATAGGGATGTCTATAGAAAGATTCCAAGGGTATGGTCTGATCTTGATAAGAAAAAGCGATACATTAGTTTAATGGTGCCTGTCCTGGGCACGGGAAGGGAAATATCCCCACAGGGGCTGAAATGTGTATTTGCTATCTCTGGTAAAGCACTGAGTTTCACTTTACTACATTGTCAACAGATGGTCTTTTCACTCTGATTTGCTTAGTATCCGTGGTCAAGTACTTACATTTTGGTCAAAGCTATTATTATATAAATTATTTGTTTCAAATGCAGTTTTATTTTCTTTAGTATCAAAATTGCTTTTCAGGCTTTGAGCTCAGAGTAACTGGGTCAAGATTCCAGTGAAATACCTGAATTGTACTAAAAATAAATGCAATGTTATTCCTTTAAGCCTCTGCTCAGTGTTCAGATTGATTACTCCTCGAATTCCTTGCTAACAGATTCTTCCTAATAGAGGTCCTATTACAGTGAATTAGTTAAGATATGTTTAGAACTAAAAACTCCGATTTGCATACAATTGACAGAATCATTAAAAGTCTTTTTAATAGATGAAATACACTGTATCTTTGATTACAAACACTTCCTTCATTGTTGTTACAAAGTTAAGCTGTAGTTTAATTCTTGGTCATATAAAGGATTTTAAATTAAGTCTAAATCATGATTTTTATTATATTCTAGAATTGTGTAATAAAGCATTAACAACAATAATAATTAGGATTTTTTTATGTGTTTACATGCTCCATTTGTTAGAGCAGAAGAGATTTAATAGATGCCCAATGTAAAAATATATTAACATTCAAATTATCCAGCAATTCATTCAACTATAAACTACATTTTTAAAATAGTGACATACAATTCCCTGGGCACGTGTGTGGATTCTTGTGTATTTGTTTTTGTGTTGTTTGGTGTATATTATTTTGCTTTTTTTATTGTTACTCGTGTAAATTCAAATAAGAGCTTTTCTGACTTGGTCATAGGAAGTGAGGATAAAGAACTGGGGTGTGCAGTCCCCCCATTTGGGAGTTGTGTATAATCTTTTGGGCTTCTCTTGCGTCCACCATTTAAAAAAAATTTAAATGGCTGGCTCTGATGCGATTACGAGGTCTGTATCATAGCTGTATGATGTAAGAATGCAAAATCTACTAAAGCTGTACAACTGTAAATTCAGCGCCTGTTGCTGTATAATTAAGTGACTGCATTTGAAAACAATAAAAAAAGCTGATTCAAATATGTATACAGAATATTGTTTTCTCATTCTTATATTAGGAAAGAGGAGACTGTAGATTTCTAGGCAGAAAATAAAAAAGAGAAATTTGTGTCAAAGCTACTTGTAAGCTTATGCTTACCTTCTTAACACTTGCGTGTTTGCTTTCAGGGAACTTTGTATACATCATATTGTCTAAGGCATGGGGGAGAGGAGATCATAGCATGGTGGATAATCCTCTTTGAGAACAGGATGTGTCTTTTATATTTCTCTCCCTGCACTCTGCTCTGTGCAGGGCAACTATATTGACTGTACAATCTTTGAATCAGGTCTATATGTTTTTGAGTTAAGTATAAAATCAGACGAAGACAACATACGATGTCTGTGACATGAAACAATTCAATAGAAAATGTTAATCAGAAGCCATTTATGGTGAGGAGGGAGAAAAGAATCAAAAGCATTAATCTAGTCACAACCCGTGTTACATCAATTGGTGTAATAGAATGTTGGTTATTTGAGTTTGTTCAGATTTTTAAAAAAGCATATGCAATTCTGTTCTTTTTTGGTGGCAAGCTACTGAGAACATCATTTCCTTGAGTATGTGTTTACTGTTTTGTGAGTCACTTCTCTAGACTTTTAGGCAGCACTGTGAATTAGGGTTGAGCCAAACATTACTTGTGCTGTAAGTGGAATCGGCTCTCAGTTATCCAGAAGTCATTACCAATTTCAAGCAATATGGGAGTCTTTAGCATTAGAAATAAAAGAGAGCTTTTGAGTCTTAAGTGTCAGTGTGTAAGACTTTATATAAACAGCAAGTTATTTCCACAGTGCTACTTGATGCGAGGTGGTTCACCATGCATATATAACTAGTGTCTGTTGTCAGCTTATAACAGGGCTGTCTTCTGTTTGCTTCAAGAATATGACAGGAAAATAAGATCCGATGTGAAACGTTACGCATGAATCTTAATTGTGTTTGTTAAAGTGTCACTTAAAAAGTTTTCATCGTAGAATTGAACCAGCGCCACCAAATTAATCGAAACATGAAACTCAGTCATTTAAACATCTTTTTCCATGCTCAGAGAAAAGTTTTAATGAGTTAAAATATGTTCTCTTCACCATGAGTGAGTAGGGTTATATATTTTATTCCTGTGGACAAAAGAGTGGTGGCGAATATTGTGATTATGTTCTATAAGATGAAGTCCTGAACATTTATGTTGGGCTTAAATTAATCTAGCGTGAACTTTCCTTCTTGAACAGCTACCAAACCCCATTTTGAGGGGATGAAATTAGTATCTTGGGAGACATCATTGCTGCAAGTCAGTGAGTGAGTCTATGTTAGTAGAAATTAGGTTCTAAATCCTATGCTTGGATCAGGCTGTTCTTAAAGCAACAGTGTGCTTATCAATTTTCTAAAAATAGTTAGCGTTTATTAGAGTTGTGATATGCCAACACTCTCCCCGCACTATTTCATCCTCAGAACAATGCACATATAATGAGTGACACATTATTAGTATCTGCATTTTAAAAAGACTGTAAACTGAGGTTCAGTGAGTATAAAGAACTGTCCAGGATCAATAGGTGACAAATGGTATTAGACAATCAGGATAAGACCCCCGTTTGTTTGCCTACAGGGTCCTTGCTCCCCCTGATCAATGTGCTACTTGTCTTCCAGTATACAGAGAAGGTTCCTTTTTCAGAAAAGAGAAAACTATTAAATTTGTAATACTTGGCTCATATTTGACTTCTGCAGTTACCAGAGGTGCTCCATGTGACCTACATCCATCTTTTGCTATCAGTACCTATTGAGTGTTACAATTTTAATACAGTTTTTTCCTTTAGAAAAATGTGTATACATTTTTTTTGCACCCTGTGCATTCATTTAGAGCCAGCTCAAGATTTAAGTGTTCTTCACAGAACCAAAAGTCTTCTTTCATTGTGATGGGATTGAGTTCCTTTGTAATGTGACCCGGGGAGTAGGGGGAAATACAAAATATTCCTTCTATTAATAGATTATATTAGATAATCTTTAAAATACTTTTAAAATCCTAAAAGTCTAGGAATTAGTAAAACAGTTTAGTGTAAGCTATTTCCTCTTAGGACATAATTCAAAGTGCTTTACAAATAGAAAAGTAAATTCAACTAGAAATTCAATTTATACACAAATTTATCTTCTATGAGAAATACCTTATTTTCTTTCCAGATGAAAGGAAAGAAAATTAAAAAGGAAGAAAAAAACACTACCCTTTGAAAAATTTTCATATATTTTCCCCAAAGAATCCAGAAACCAGTGACTGTCTCAATGAAATATATGTTCTTTTTCCCTCTCAGTGTTTTTCTTCTTCTTCTATAAGCAGAATGTGTTAGCACGAAAATAGAGCTTAATTAATGTGAGAAAACATGCAAAAGCACGTTTACTGAGATGCTATCATCAGTAATTAAAATAAAACTGCTCTTGTCAAAATAAATGAATACATTTGATGAGGCATTCTCCTTTACTTTGCAGATTTGTTCCACTTTGTCGCTAATTCATACAATCCATAAAGGGTCTCTAGTCATTAGTGTGATTAGTTAAAATCTGTTGTTACATTGTTATGAAAGGAAAGTAAAAGTCATAATTGTGTATCAGGCCAGATGAACAGGGGGATGGCATATGTCTCCAAGTACTCTAAACGAAAACATGTAAGTTCACGTGCTGTCTGAGGCCAAAGCAGGAGTAGTCATCATTCATACTCAATATTTGCACATAAATACGGTAATGGCAATTTTTTTCAACACAAGGAACATTCAGAAAATATTCAGAGTGATACTTTCACAATTAGAAAACAGCACTAGCGCTAGTGTCTCCTGACACTTGCTACAAGGTATGTCTCATAGTTTGCCTGTATGTTTTGTTCTTGGGCGGTGATCAGCGTTTAGGCCGCTAGTGTGGGCTCTGAGTGAAAACATACTGGATTTGTAGGGAGGAATATTTATCCCATGTTGCACAGCAGATTTGCCATATTAGAAGAGGATTTTGGTAAAGAATGATTGGGAATCATGGGAATGCCTCATCCAAAATGATGTTAGTGTCTCTGAATCTATAAAGAAAGAAAGATAATGTTGGGAGAGATGTAACTAGTAACCCTAATTTAACCCTTTCAAAAGCTGAAAGTCCTAGCTTTGTTGAATACCTATTATGTTCGAGGCTTTGATGTAGATAATACAGGTGATGCAAAAATAAAATATCTATTGACCTGCCTTCAATGGTCCTGTCTTCTAGTACATGAGCTATTTAAATCATTACAATAAAATGTCAAGTGATGTTTGCTGAGAGTTCAGAGAAGCTTCTGGGAGACCAGGGTAAAATGAGTTACTTTCTGACTGTGGGGATCAGGATAGCTTCTAGGCCAGATCATTAATGACAGACAAGATTTTGGATATATGGTCTTGGAGAACAATTTTAGGATGAAGGAATTATAAACAAAGATTCAGAGGTGGGGAGCCACATATAAGATTTGGGAACATCAAATTCTTTTCTTTAGCTAGAAAACAAGTTATAGGAAAGGAAATAGACTGTGGGTTTAGAGCCTGAATTTGAAGGGTCTTAGATGATAAATTGAAAACTTGAACTTCTTTCCAAGCTGGTTGGTTGGTGAGTGTTGGGAAGTGCTATAGAGCAGGAGAGGGACTTCATAACTTTTGCACTTCAAGAAGAGAAATTGGGCAGTGAGAAAAAAAATCAGTGGGGAAGGTATTTAGAGTTGAGGAGAATGGGGGAAAAAGTTATTGCTGTAGTCCAGATAAAAAGCATCAGAGTTCTGAAATAAAGTAGTGCTACAGGAATTAAGAGGTGGTAGGGTACATGAGAGGAACATTAGGTTACAGAACTTCCAAAGTTTTGCATGTGGTTTAGTGGGACAAACAGATGGGACATCAATTATAATTTTAGATTAGGTCTGGATTATTAGGAACATGTGTATGCCATTTATTGGAAGAGAAAGAACCAGAGAAAGATAATATTTAAGAAGGAAGATGGTGAATCTTTATTGGACATACCAAATTTGAAGTGTCAAGGGATATGCATGTGGAGATGTTTAGTTAGTTCCAAGGGCAATGTTTGAAGTTCAGTAATGTTTAAGCAAAAGGTTTTTATAAATACGGGGTGGCCTTAAAGTTCATGTGCAATTAAAATAGTGTGCAGTTGCACACCACACAAACTTTACGGACACCTTGTATAACCCATTGTCTTAGAATATTACAAAAAGGGAATGCTTTGCTCTCTTAATCTAGAAATTCTTTGCTGCAAGCCAGGAATTGATTCCTGAATATAAAGGTACTGTCTGCTGAATTGAAAGGATTCATATCACAGTGCTGTCAGAGCCTCCAAATTTTACCATGTTTAAAAGCCTTTGAGGCTTTTAGAAGACAATAATGTGACAATGGTAGCTACTCCATATTGATGTTACTGGTCCTCTAGTACTACTATTGATAATAGTAAGAGCTATTTGTAACCCTTGTTGTCATGTGCTAAGTCACTGGGCTATCATGGCCTGTCTCATCTCCTCTAGCGAACACCCTGTGAAATTGGGTGTTATTCTCATCAGTGAACCAATGAAGACGCTGTGGAGGAATCACAAATAAGACTCTTGCCCAAGTCACACAGCCAGTAAATAGGGGGGCTGGAATTCGATGCCTCCAGGTGTGAATGAGCATACCCAGCCACAAAGGCAGAAATGGACAGGAGGGGACAAGTTTATCCTGTGCAAGAAAAAAGCAAACAACGTTCCCTAGAGCAATTGTGTTATTTTAATGCCTCCAATAAAAAAAAGGGGAGGGGATATCTTAGCTCTATGCAGAATCAACCTTACTAAATTATCTCATTAAGCAATCTTACTATATTTGAACCAGTTATCAGTGCGTCAGAGTATCCAGTATACCAGGTCACCAGCTGGGTGGGTGGTTTCAGTATATGGTTAAAAAAAAAAAAAAAAAAGATGCCTGGAGTGGTAAAAGAATTTGAAGTCTTAAAACAGTTTATTTGGTGCTAGTCATTCTTGGGGAGAGTTACTCATATTTCCTTTGAAAGTGGGGCTTTCTTGTGGGTTGATGGAAGTGTTTTTTTTTTTTTTTTTTTGTCGTTCTCCTTAGAACTCACAATTGGCATAGCTGACTGGCTCTTGCTGTAGGTGAGGGCCATGACTGGGAAAGCTTCTTCTCACTCAATAGGTTGTGTGGATTTGCTATTGTAGGGTCTCTTGCTAGTTGCTGTTGCTAATTAAGAACCTGACATTTTGTTTCTTCCTCTGAATTTTAATAGTCTACCTATTTTTCTACAGCTTTCATCTTCCTAACTCACTGTTTCACAGATTATGCCATTGTTTCAGTTCAGAGGTCAGCAAACTTTTCCTGTCAGAGAGATAGTAAATAATTTGGGCTTTTCAGGCCCTATAGTCTCTGTCATGTTACCCAAAGCTACTGTTGTACCAAGAAAATAGAAATAAATGAAATATTAAAAAAAAAAAAAAAAACACCTGACAATTTGACCACATCGGCCACCTCAAAGTGGGTTGGGTTGCCTTGTAGGTTTATAGAGATGGGTTCAGAACCACAGCTTCAACCAGGGTATCGAAGACATCTGCCAGACATGTGTGACCTTGGGCAAATATCTTCTAATACCCATAACAGAGGGAAAACAACACCTCCTCTAACCTTCCCTACAGAGTGGCTGGGGGGTCAAAATTAGATGGGAATATGTTATCTAAACAACAACAAAACTTTTGATTACGAATGCATTTTTTTTTTTTTTTTTGCATAAGTCCATACGTGCTAAGCGTTAAAAATTCAAACAATACTTTATCTACTGAAAAGTTTCAGACTTTTTCTTTATTCCAATATAATTTTGATTTGGTTTCCTAGAGATATCTACTTTTGACAGTTTAATTTGTGTTATTTTAGGTTGTGAATTCATCCATGTGTGTGCTTGTGTGTGTATCATATTAAGCACATGATCTACACAATATGATTTTTTTACTCACTAATATTATTATTATTTAAACTTGTTGAGTCACAGGAAACAGCTCCCCATGATTGAGCCAGGCTTCCATACTGTCTGTTTCATGGGCGCCTTCTGTGAAGAAGACAGAGTGTGCTACCAGCACTGCTTTATTTTTTTTTTTTTTTTCGGCCAGGGCTGGGTTTGAACTGGCCACCTCCGGCATATGGGGCCGGCGCCCTACTCCTTTGAGTCACAGGCACCGTCCTTTTTGCTTGTTTTTATTTTATTTTCTCTATACATATACATGCGTTTATTTGGTTTCCACTTTCTGCCTTTACAAAATTAAAAAGGCTTAAAATTTAATAATAATAACAATGTTTAAGATAAGGACTAGAAACAAAAACCTTGTAAAGAACGAAAGAAGATAAATACATTCAGAAAAGAAATCAGACGATTTCTGCAACAAAATATTTAGCAATAATAATAATAATACAAAAAGAGTAACATTCACATTGTCAGATAAGAGAGTGCTTTGACTCTGAGGTTCAGTATGGAGTCATCAGTTAATTTCTTCTTATTTTTTTCCCCAAATCTCAAAAAATAGAGTAGAATGATTTTGAAGTATTTCTTCTTTTTCTATTGTTTATAAGATCTGGCATGATCTTTTTTTTTTTTTTTTAATTGTCTTTTATTTTTATTTATAAATATTAGTTGTCTTTTTTTTTTAAAGAAGAATATTTTTATTTGTAAAATAATACTTGTGATGAAATCCAATCATGAAGATTTTAAGAAGTTTTTTTCTTCATTAGTTAATAAATTTACAGTTTTAAGGGATACCACTGAAATAAAAGTATGCCAGTATATCCTGTGATTCTTTGTTAGCCCCACAGCAAGGAACTTGAACTTGGTTGTGCAAAGTTACCCACCTCCCCTTGCCCCCAAGACCTGCTGAGAGATGGGGCAAAGGCCCAAGGACAGGCTTCCTGGCGCAGTGTCTCGTTGTCTATTTTTTGAGACTGTACTCATTAATATTATTTTTGTCTTTCCATGATGGTAATATATATCTATGTCATTTTTATTAGCTCCATAATATTTCATAACATGAATGCACCATAACATATTTAATTAGCCTTTTCCTGATGTATGTTTTAGTTATCTTCCTTTTTCTCTTTATTATAAATAGTGCCCCAGCAAACATCCTTACAAGCATGCCTGTATATATGCATGCCAATATTTCTATAGAAAAGATTCTGAGAACTAGAATGTTTTAGTCAGGGTATGTCCATTTAATGTTTGAAGAGTACTGTCAAATTGTCTTCTAAAAATCTTAGGGCAATTTTTATTCACATCAAAAAATGTGTAAGAGTATATATTTTTTCATATCTTCACCAACACTAGGTGTTACTCTTTTAAATTTTGGACTATTTGAAAGCCAAACATCTTATTTACATTTGTTTAATTAGCTTAAATCCCTTTTCACGTTTATTAGTATTTTTCCTATTGAGAATTAGGGAAGATTTACTTTCATTTTTTCCCTAGGATCATTCTGATTATTTGTTGATTGTGTACATGGGAGTTCAATCAGCAAAGAAACCCTTGAAACTAGTAGTAATAACAGTGAGGTTAGTGTATATTAATAATTTCCTGGGTAAGAGTAATGACTGCTGGCTGGTAATTTTGTATGACATTGGTTTCAAATCTGGGATCAACTTTTTACTGTTTGGGCAAGTATTTAAGCCCTTTGGATGTCAATTTCTTCATTGTTAAAATGGAAACCATGCTAAAGCCCTCTGGCAGGGTTGTTGTTGAGCATTAAAATTCAACAAGACATAGGAACAAGGTAGGGTCTCACCAAAGGCTGCTTGGGTTTGAATTGTTTGAAGTTGATCTTAAGGCTTCCCACAAAGACTTCATTGTGATTCCATGCTTTAAAAAAAATTTCAGATTAATATGAGGGTACCTATAATTAGGTTATATTGTTTACTTTTGTAAGGTTAAAGTCTGAGTTGTAGTTGTGTGCTTTATCCAGTAAGGGTGCCATGCCCCCTTCCAAATGTACCCATTTGTTGGGAACTTACCCAATTCCTTCCCCTCCTTTCTCTTACTTGAATTAGAGTTTTTCTTTCATATGAACCTATACCTGTTAATCTATTAGTTTCAGTTTAGTACTGAGTACATGCGATGCTTGTTTTTCTATCCTAGTGATATTTTGCTTAGAGAATGTTCTCAAAATCTCTCCAGGTTGTTACCAAGGATACAAAATCTTCCATCTTTTTATGGCTGAATTGTATGCATGGTATACATATAACACAATTTATTGATCTATTCTTGTGTTGAAGGTCACTTGGATTGTTTCTGCATCTTTGCGATTGTGAATTTGCTGCTGTAAACATTTGAGGGTAAATGTCCTTATGGTAAAATATCTTTTTTTCCTTCTGGATAGATACCTAGTAATGGTATTGCAGGATCAAATAGAAAGTCTATTTGAAAGGTAGAAAGTCTACCTTCAGTTCTTTGAGAAATTTCCATATTTCTTTCCAAAGAGACTGTACAAGTTTGCACTTCCACACATGCTATTACAATCCTTCATACCTATGGGCCAAGCACAGTGATGGCTCATGAGTACAGAGGTGTTATTTTAGAACCATTTCTATGGTCATCCTAATATTAAACATGACTCATGGGTGGTATGGCCAAAAAGACACAGTTTCATAATTTATAGATGTCTAGAATAATAGAACCTTAAAAAATGTGTGGGTTTGAGACTTGTGTCTTAAAAGCGGTTATTGACTTATAAAGCTAAACATAATTTTTCCAAATATAGGAACTCACAAATCACCTTTACTTGTTTTGTGTAATAGTCACAGGAAATCTGTCCTTTGACCTAATACAGTGAATGTAGTACTTTCAGAAGCCCACAAAATCATGTCTTTAAACTCATTTCTAGGCTTATAGTATAATCCTTAGGAAACATGATAAAACAAACCTGGTAAAACTCATATCATATACTTTGAAGTTCAGTCTAAGCATTTATTTATTCATTTTAAGTCATGCTATTGAGTACCCCATGGGATGGTAGGCACACTACTAAATATAGCTAGTACGAAGATGAGGAAAACCAGTTTAGATCTGAGGA
>CAUYPK010027132.1:0-10037 GCA_963574355.1 Loris lydekkerianus
CTATAAAACACAAACGTTAAACAAAATACCCCGTCTGCACTGAGAACTGAACCAAGTTTCGTATAAAGCGATGCTGACTCATGTCTTCCCAACTCCCAATAAAATTAGCCTCGAAGACATCAAAACATTTACAAAATCTCAAAACTGCAGATGTTGGCATGGATGTGGAGAAAAGGCACACAGAGAGAGAGAGATATGATAGACAAATAGACAGACATATACACATAGATATAAAGACATACATTCTTTCTTGCATTTTGTTTTTTAACTTTCAGAAGTGATTATTTGTCTACCCCATTCCATGGCTTCAATGTAATAAAAATTCTTTAAATTTTTTTTGGTCTCTACTCTTTGCTCCTTTCTATATCCCCCAAAAATGGCTAAGAGAGAAAATACAAGCTTTCTCCTCAATAATCAATATGCACCCTTTTCCTAACCTTCCATTTACAGAACGGAAAGGCTCAAATTCAATCATCATCAAGACTCATATTTACTTGCAATGCTCCTATTACAGACAGACTTATATACTCTCAAATTCATATGTTGAAGCATAATCCACTATGAGGTTGTATGGAAATAGGGTCTTTAAGGAGGTAACTAAAGTTATAAGGGTGGGGCTCGAACTCAATAGAACTGGTGTCCTTATCAGAAAAACAAGACATATGGGGGATCTTTCTGTCTCTCTCTCTTTCTCTGTCTCCCTCCCTCTCCTGCCCTGCTTCCACTAGCCTTCCTGCACAGAAGGAAGGCAATGTGAGGATACAGAAAGAAGGCAGCCGTCTACAGGCCAGGAAAAAACCCTTACCAAACAGCCTCCAGAGCTGTGAGAAATGTGTTTCTGTTGTTTACCTATCCTGTGGGATTTTGTCATGATAGCCCTAAACCAAGACACTTCCCCCTGTTTTTCTTAATACACTCTTCTAAAGTCAAAATCATGAAGCAGAGAAGAAATCACATGATGGGAGCTACTCCTGATCATTGCTGACAACAAAATGAAACCCTGGTGACCACAGCACCAGGGCATCTGGCTACTGCTACAACTCCAAACCTACCTAATTTCTACCCCAGAGGAACACACATTGTAACAACTAGTCCTCCCTCAGAATGGAACCTCTGACAACTCATAAAGCAGCTGAGGGGGTGGATAATAACAGAGCATTTTTTCTTTACTTTCTGTTATCCCAAAACAATATGCCCCCTCTGTGACCACTCTTTTCTAAACCAAGGTTTACCTTTCTCAGTACTATTGAAATGTAGGCCAATTGTTGTAGGGGGCTGTCCTACATGTTGTAGGCTGTTTGGCAACAACCCTGTTCTCTACCCATTAAATGCCAATAGCATCCTTTCCCCAGTCGTGACAATTTAAAATGTCTCCATAAGAAAACATTTGCAAACTATTCATCCAACCGGGGACTAATATATTCAGACTACACTAGGAGCTCAAGTCAAAAAAATCATCCAAACCCCCAAATAATCCAATAAAAAATTAGGCAAAAAATATGCATAGAACTTTTTTCAGAAGAAGACCTACAAATGGCCAACATGTAAAGAAAAAATGCTCAACATTACTACACATCAGAGAAATGCAAATTAAGACCACAATAAATCATCTTACTCATCAGATGGCTTAATAGTCAGAATGGCTATTATAAAAAAGAAAGACATTAGCAATGCTGGCAAGGAGATGGAGAAACAAATTTTTACACACTTGGTGGTGGGAATGTAAATTAGTACAATCTCTGCGGAAAACAGTATGCAGATTTCTCAAAGAACTAAAAATAGAATTACCATTCAATCCAGCAACTCTACTCCTGGGTATCTACCCAAAGGAAAAAAAATCAATCTATCAAACAGATACTTGCACTTTTATGTTTATTGCAGCACTATTCACAATAGCAAAGGTATGAAGGCAACCTAAGTATCCATCAGCAGATGACTAGATAAAGAAAGTGCAGCATATACACACAAGGGAATACTATTTGGCAAAGAGAAAACCTAGCAAGGCCTTCAATTGGGTATTGTTAAGAAATATCAGTGATTTATGTGAATTCAAATGTCACAATAACTTAAGATGTTCTATTATGCATTTGTAATATTTGTCAGATACACAGCATGACATGCCTGGGTTACTTTCTGGAAAAGATAACTATTTATTCATTTATCCAAACATATACTCAATATCTCTTAAGCACCTTTTACATGTCAGGCTCTATGTGGGGTACCTTTTACATGTCAGGCTCTTAAGCACCTTTTACATGTCAGGCTCTATGTATGTACAGTGATATGTTGGTGAAGCAGACAGACATTTTCTACACCTTACAGAGACAAGGGATTAGCTGAAAAGGTAAGGAGAGCTATGGAGACAAGTGAAGTGCATTCTGGGAGCTGTAGTGACATCACCTTTGAGCATTCATCAGGCAAATCAAGGCCATCTTCCCACAAGGACCCATAACTCTCAGTCTTGAGTGAGGACTTCTCCAGCCGTCAGGAGGCAGGTTGTAAGTGCTAGGGAGCCAATGCCCTCCAGGGAAGTCTTTAGTCAATGACAAAGGAGGGTAACTGTCCAACTTCCTCACCCTCTGGGTGGGACCACTCTGAAGGCATTCTATTTTGTCTCTCAGAGTTATTAGTAAAACCAACCCCATTACCCACCTCCCAGTAACTTGTTCATTAATGAACCTTAAATTGGATTCTTTCTCTTCCTTCTCATTTACCCATTTTCCGACCAAGCTATCTGAGACTACTTCCCAAATAAATGACATGCACTCAAACTCCAATTTCAGGATATGTTTCTGAGGAAACTCAACCAATGACTGGCACATTTAACAGGGGATCTTGACCTAGATCAGGGTGTACCTTAATGTGGGTTAAACTGCCCACATAAGCCGCACAAGGCAAGTATATAATGGGTTTAAAATGGCTTTTGCTAACACAAAGACAAAAAGGGAACTGGGCTCCCCTCTGAGGCATACTCAGAGCCTCTTCCGGAGCAGTTTTTCTGATGTTATGCTCCTGTTAAGCCCACATGGTCAGAGACTTACAATCTCTCTGCTGGTGATATGGGCCAGAGGTTGACAGGTATTAAAAACACATTGTCTTTGGAGCCTAAAGGTCTCTGCCTTGTGGAAGAACAAAGTCATTACTCCATTATGAGGCAAACTAATGTGTGCTTGAGCGATTTTATTTCCCCTTCTTCCCCAGGAGTTCTTTGTGATTTTTATTTGGATACCTTGCTCAGAATTAACACATGTCTGAGAAGAAAGAAAAAGCAGAGAAAACTATGCTGATTTGTAGACTTGGTGTCTCCTCACAAGTTAAGGTTAGATAGAAAGAATTAGAGATCATAGATTAAGTGTGTACGTGACCACCAGTATATATAAGGTGATCAAGAATAAAGATCCTTTGCTACACGCCATCCCAAGTGGTGTAGTCAGTTTCTTGTTTACCTTTAATAATTGCAGGAACGAGTTTATACCCATGGCAAAGCTGCTGTTCTCTCACATCTCAGGTCACACAACACTTATCAGCCTCTTTCCTTAAGGGCTCTGTTGGAAGCTAAGGAGAGAATGAGTCTCTGACAGAATAGGGAGAAAGGACAAAGGACTAGATTCAGGACTAGTGGGAAGCTATTTATTCAGTCAAGTCAGGAGAAGATTGGGACTTGGGAAGAGGGAGCGAAGACAGAGCCTGACATTGTGCCTAGCTCATAGTAGCTGCTCAACAAGTATTTTTGGATGAGAACTAATGAATGGGTCAATCTGTACAATCTCTGGGTAGACTGACAAAATCTGAAGGTTGATAGATCTGGAAGTGAGGAAAAGTAAAGAGCTTAGAATGATTCCTAGTCTTTAGGCTTAAACAGCTAAAGTGAATGTGGTAACATTTACTAAATGTGGAACACAGTCTCCAGGAGGGCGGCAGATTGAGGGGTGAGGGGAGATACTGAGTTTGGGGCATGGTGTAGCTGTGAGCCATTTAACTGATGCTGAGTAGGTAGCTGGGCATGCAGGTCTGGAGCTGGATTGGATAGGAGGCATATTTGGGTCCCATCAAGTACAGATGCTACCTAGGTGGAACAAAGCACTCTACAGTCACATGGGAAATGTGACCCAGAAGAGCTCCACATTCTTCCATTTTCTAGCATTCTCACATGATATTTTAAAAGAGGCACAAGGGAGAACTCATATTTATTGGGAACCTAGCATATGATAGGAATTGTACCACATGTTTGTTTAATCTTTAGAATAGCCCCAAGAAGTAGGCAATATTGTCTCCATTTCACAGATGAGGAAACTGAGGTTCAGAAAGGCAAAGTACCTTGTCTGAGATCATATAACTAGTAAGCAGCTTCAGAAGAACCCCTGACTGACTCCAAATTTCATACTCGTTCTTTTTTTTTTTTTTTTTTTTTGAGACAGGGACTCACTCTGTAGCAATGTTGTCATCATAGCTCACTATAATCTCAAATTCCTGGGCTCAAGTGATCCTCTTGCCTCAGCCTCCCAAGTAGCTGAGATTATAGGCGAATGACACCACACCTGGCTAATTATTCTATTTTTAGTAAAAGGAGATGGGATCTAGCTCTTGCTCAGCTTCAAATGTTATATTCTTAAAGAAAATAAGCAGCCAGCTGAGCATGGTGACTCATGCCTATAATCCCAGCACTTTCAGAAGCTGAAGTGGGTTGGATCACTTTGAGGTCAGAATTTGAGATCAGCCTGAGCAACACGGCAAGACCCCATCTCTTTAAAAAAAAAAAAAAAATCTTTTTTAAAAAGAAAAGAAGCATCAACAATATGTTGTTCTATATATTATATCTCTTAGTCTCATCAGATTCCACAGTGTTCAGTTTCCATAGTCAGGTGCATTCATTAGAAGGAGGATCTTTCTATTTCAGGGTCCAAAAACTATTCTCTCCACAATACCCTTTTCAGCTGCTCATGCCTTCACTTGGACAGTGCTCTTTCCAAGTGGTCCCCCTGCTATGGTACACAGTCCTAGCTGAAGTCTTCTCTAAATTTCTGCCTCTCCATAGATTTGCCTTTTCAGGACATTTTATTTAAATGCAATAGCAATGTGGTCTTTTGGCAATGATTTTCTTAGCTAGTGTGCTGTATAAGAGGCAAAATATCAAGTAGTTAGTATGTCCTCAAAACCATATGAAGGATATGGGGAGTAATCCACACCCTCATTATCCCTTTTATTTTAAAATGTGGCACACTACCTTGGATTTGCTAATATTGGTAGATATACCTGAGGATATTGTTTTATTTTCCCTTCTGAGAACAAATACACTTCTTAAAAGATGGTTGTTAAAATTTTTACTGCCTCATTCTCCAGATGCGAGGTAGTGTTATTCCATATGTTCTAAAGCTCATAATACATTTGCTGGTGTTGTGGTGATGGTAGTTTCACAGAATACTACCCAGTGTGGGGGTGGGCATCTCCCCTGAGTCATAGAAGCCTCCAGAGATTAGGCAAGCTGAAAACTTGAGCCAGAGAGATGAGGTCATTCTTTCTGCCAGTTCCAGAAATTATGCAAAGGGCAGAGCCTGAAATATGTTCCTCAGACCAGAAACTGGATCCAAATGAGAGGTCCTTAGGCAAAACCAGATTGAAACTGTTGTCAGTGGAGTTCATTCTGGAAACTGATCCCGTCCTGACCCCTTCCACCCTCTTCCGCACCAGCCAGAGTGAAATTTTGTCATCATAACAAAGCCCATAATTCTCAGCATGGCTCAGAGGACACATCATGATCTGTCCCTATTTGTTTCTCTAGCCTCCTGTCTCACTCATCTCTTATCTCTGGACTTTATTATCTAATCATAGCAAAAAAAAATTTTTAGAGACAGAGTCTCATTTTGTCACCCTTGGTAGAGTGCCGTGGTGTCACAGCTCACAGCAACCTCCAGCTCTTGGGCTTAGGTGATTCTCTTGCCTCAGCCTCCCAAGTAGCTGGGACTACTGGTGCCTGCCACAACGACTGGCTATTTTTTTGCTGCAGTTTGGCGGGGGCTAGGTTCAAACCTGCCACAACTCTAGTAGCGATTCATCATTTTTCATTTTTTACCGCTAGTCCTTTGCCTATGCTGTGCTCTCTGTCCCAGCCCTCCAGCCAACACTCCAAACTGATAAATTCCTGCTCATTGTCAAGACTCAATTTAGACCTTACTTCCCCTAGGAATTTCCCCTGACCTTTGAGACTGGGTTAAGTTTTCCAAAGAACCCTGCTTTTATCCTTGTGCTTGGAGTTACCCAACTGTGTCATAATTATAAATTAATATAACTGCCTCTCCCTCACCTAGATTGAAAGCCCCTTCAGGCAGGGATAGAATCTGTCCAACATCTGACCTCATAAAACACCCCAAACTGCAAATGCCCAGTCAAGTTGCTCTCAAATACCTGGCCCAAAGAAACTGAAATAATAAATTATTATTTTTGTCTTGAATCACTATTGTTAGGCATTAATGGACAATACATTGACAAAATCAATTGGTTTAGAAGAACTTCTTCACTATAGCTCACAGATCCTGTAGTGACTTGTGATCTCTTACTGCTGTGCCATCAGCTGAGATCAACTCAGCAATACTTAGCTGACTGGGCAGGTCCAAGACTTCACTTACATATCTGTCATTTTATGGGTAGGGTCCCAGCTAGAATGGTTGACCACAGCACCTTTACTTGGCCTCCCCAACAGGGATGTTTCATAGTAGATGCACTTCTTACAGGACAGCTGGTTTCCTCCAACAAAATTATCTCAAAAGAACCAGGAGGAAGCTATATGACTTTTTATGATCTAGTCTCACAAGTAACAGTCATTTCCATATTCTGTTGGCTGAAGCAGTCATAAGACCACAGAGATTCAAGAAGAGGGAACAGAATTCCCATCTCTTGAGGGGAGGTCAAAGAATTTGAAGCTACATTTTAGAAAATTAACTCTACTGGCTTGTTCAAAGCTGGTGAGTTATCTCAATTGTTCTCATTCAGTTACAGATCCATCTCCTTGTTCTACTCTTTCCCCCTTCTCACAATTGCACTTGACTAGCCTTTTAAAAAATTAACTTTATTAAGGTAAAACTTACATGCAATAAAATGTAGCCATTTAAAATATATAGTTCAATGAGTTTTAATAAAGCACACATCCATGTAACCACCACCACAACTGAGATACAGAGCATTTCCTTTATGCCAAGTTCTATCCTGCCCCCTGCTGTCAATCCCCTTAACCCAGCTCCTCAGCAGTAGGCAAACACTGATCTGCTTTCAGGCTTTTTTAGAGTTTCACAGGATACAATATATAGTTTTTCATACTTGGCTTCTTGTCTTGGCTAAATTCTTTTGAGACACATCCATGTTGTTGCATGTATTGACAGTTCATTCCTTCTTTAATTGCTATGCTATACTGTATGAATATATCACTTTTTGTTTATGTAGTTACCTGTTGATGAACATCTGAATTGCTTCCAGATGTAGTTTATTACAAATAAAGCTACTATGAACATTCATTTTCATTTATCTTGAATAAGTATGTAAGAAGGCAGTTGCTGGATCAAATGATGTATATTTAAGTTTATAGGAGATTACCAAATTGTTTTCCAAAATGGTTGAACCATTTTGCTATTCTGCCAGCAATATATGAAAATTCCAGTTACTCCACATCCTTATCAGTGCATAGTACTGTCAGTCTTTCTAAGTTTTGCCATTCTAATGGGTATACAGTGGTATATTATTGTGGTTTTGATTTGCATTTCCCTGATGACTAATGATGTGGAGCATCTTTTCATTGCTAATTAGCTATGACTGTATCTTCTTTTATGGAGTACCTGTTCAAATCTTTTGGCATTTGTAACTAGTTCTGTTTTCTTACTATTGAGATTTAGGTGTTGTTTACAAATTCTGAATACAAGTCTTTTGGAAAGCATATATATTGCAAATACTTGCTTGCAAACTGTTGCCTTTTCATCTTCTTAAAATCAAAGACCAGAAATTTTTAATGTGGACACAAAGTCCAGATAATTTTTTTTCTGAGACAGAGTTTCCCTATGTCGCCCTCAGAGTGGTGGCGTCACAGTTCACAGCAACCTTAAACTCTTGGGCTTAAGCAATTCTCTTGCCTCAGCCTCCCAAGTAGCTGGGACTACCGGCTCTCACCACAATGCCCGGCTATTTTTTGGTTGCAGTTGTTGTTGTTGTTTAGCAGGCCTGGGCCAGGCTTGAACCCAGTGTATGTGGCTGGATCAAATGAGCTATGAGCTCCAAGTCGATTTTTCTTTTTGAATCATATTTTTTGTGTCTTATATAAGAACTCTTTACAAAGTCACAAAGATTTTCTTCTGCTTTACTGTAGAACTTTTATAGTTTTTGCTTTTATATTCAGGTCTATGATGCACTCTGAGTTAATTTTTGTATGGTTTTTGGTTAGAGTCAAGATTCATTTGTTTACAAATAGATATCCAATAGTTACAGCTGTATTTGTTAAAAAGATTATCCTTTCTTCATTGAGTTACTTTGGCACTTTTACCTAAAGCAATTGACATATATGCCTATGTCTGGATTTATTGTTATAGTCTCTTCATCTTTATGTTTATCCTTTTGTGGTCATATTTTAAGATTGCTACATGCATGTAGTAATTCATCATTGCTGAATATTCTCATGACATCATATGCTAAAGCCTTAGGCACAATTCACATCGCCTGGTCCATGTTCTTAAGACAAGAAACCGTAGCTCCAGCTTACTCTCCTGGCTCTTCTTCCCTCTGAGAAAACAAAGAGATCATAAAAGTTATTTCAAAAATTAGGCAGAGGAGGTAAGGGGGAGAAAAGAGAGATGTGATATCATTTTGCCAGAGTTCTGGTTATTCAAGTAAAACTTGGTTTGAGGAGATAAAGAAAAGAAAGTGGATTGCATTTAGGAAAAGAAATTTTATGAGAAAATAATTAAAAGTATTATTTAAAAATAAAGTGGATTAAATGATATGCCTCCAGATTAAAAAGAAAAAGCATGACCCTTATAAATAAAGCAGGAAACCCTCCATTTTATAATATTACAACATAACAATAGATGTTTCTGTGTATTCCATATCTTCTTTTTTTTTTTTTTGAGATAGAATCACACTATGTTGCCCTTGGTAGAGTGCCCTGGCATCATAACTCACAGCAACCTCCAACTCCTGGGCTCAAGTGATCCTCTTATCTCAGCCTCCCAAGTAATTGGGATCACATGCACCTGCCATAATGCCTGGCTGGCTGTTAGAGACAGGGTCTCACTCTTGCTCAGGCTGGTCTCGAACTCCTGGCCTCCAGTAGTCCACCCCTCTGAGCCTCCCAGAGGGCTAGGATTACAGGTGTAAGCCACTGTGCCCAGCCTTCCATATCTTTTTTTTTTTTTTTTACTGTACTTTTATTTCTTATTTTTTTAATTTATTTATTTTTATTGTTAAATCATAGCTGTGTACATTAGTGCAATCAAGGGGTACAATGTGCTGCTTTCATATACAATGTGAAGTATTCTCATCAAACTGTTCACTGTAGCCTTCATGGCATTTTCTTAGTTACTGTATGTAGGCATTTGTATTCTGCATTTAGTAAATTTTGCCTGTACCCATTCTAAGATGCACCATAGATGTGGCCCCACCCATTACCCTCTCTCCACCCTAACCTCCTCCCTCCCTTCCTCTTCCTTGGCCCTTTCCCCATAGTCTTTTGCTATTGTTGGGCTATAGTCTTAATGTTGGGCTTTAGCTTCATAGTAGAGCTGAGTACATTGGATACTTTTTCTTCCATTCCTGAGATACTTTGCTAAGAAGAATATGTTCCAGCGCCATCCATGTAAACATGAAAGAGGTAAAGTCTCCATCTTTCTTTAAGGCTGCATAATATTCCAAGGTACACATGTACCACAATTTGCTAGTCCATTTGTGGGTCGATGGGCACTTGGGCTTCTTCCATGACTTAGCAATTATGAATTGGGTTGCAATAAACATTCTGGTACAGATGTCTTTGTTATATTGTGACTTTTGGTCTTCTGGGTATAAAC
>CAUYPK010027133.1:0-22500 GCA_963574355.1 Loris lydekkerianus
AAGTGTAGAGTATAAGGGTTTGAACACAATAATTAAGAAAATGCCATGAAGGCTATGTTAACCAGTTTGGTGAAAATATTTCAGACTGTATATGGAACCAGCACATTGTACCTCATGATTGCATTATTGTACACAGCTATGATTTTTTAAAAAAATGAAAAAAGAAACAAAAAAATAAAATAAAAAATAAATAAACCAGAGAACCTCTATTCCCTTAAAAAAAAGAAGAAGGAGAAGGAGAAGGAGAAGGAGAAGAGAAAAGAAAAGAAAAGAAAGGTGGTGTAGACTTGATTGTTGACTTTAACATTCCCCTTAAATGCCTGTTGCACTGGAAAGTTATGATATTTGTGAGTTAGAGCTCTGTGTGCAAGAATTCCTGTAGGCTGGCATTCTACCTTTCTTCCTTCCTTCCTTTGGGATGCCACACCACTGTGTCAGTTCTTTTCTCTCCCTGCTTCCATCTTCCCCTCACTCCCTGCTCTCTTTTCTCTTTTCCCTTTTCTCATCTCTTCCCCCAACTCTCTTCCCTTTCTCTAACATAAAATAAACTAAACTTTCATATCCTAAAAAAAAAAAAAAATTGAGTTCCTTGTTTTTGTGTGTTGTGACTTTTGATTGACTGCCAGACATCATGTTAGACAAACCAAAGAAACCAAGGCAAAGAGTATTTACACTTGCAAACAGGCACACTTCTTCTGTGAGTTTGTTTGAATGGGAAGTTAAGCCAGTCTAGTCAGGGATCGGACTGGTTTGGGGTTTCAGTTTTGCTAGGTTTATCTTCTTCAGTATATCATAGGCTTCAAATGTCTCTAGCAGTGGGCTGCTTTTATCTTATGCTTAGCATGAAGGCTGGGGTGCTGAAGAGATTTTCTCCATGTTCCTACTCCACTTTCAGTCTTTCTTACATTCTTACCTCACAGAGGGACTCTCCTTTCATGCATTTGCCCCACTCCCCGAAGCAGACTGCTTTTGCTGGTTACTTCGTGCTTCCCTCAGGGTAGAGCAGGAAAGTTTTACTCTAGTCCTGGTCCAACCTTAGACCTTGCAAGGGTTCCTGTGAGCCTGGGACTCAAGGTTGGGGCTTTATTCAGCATTCTTGTCCTTCTTTCCCACACGAAGCCAAACTCTGTCATGTATCTATGGTTGCTGTTAGGGCCAGAAAGCTATTTCCTCAGTACTAGTAAACCTCTGTTTGGTATCCATATGGTATCTTGGGCTTTTTACTTCCCTACTTCAGAGGGAACATATTTTTGCTTCTATATTTTCCTTAATTTCTAGCCTTTGAAAGCAGAGACTGTGCCTGATCATTGCACATCATCACATTGACTGATGCCTGCTTGAATGAACATCATTTGAAAGATTGTGCAATTGCATAGGTTGCCATTAAATATACTTAGTGTAATAATAATATTAATATAAATAATAGTATAATGACAGATAAATTATTGAGATTTATCATTAATTTCTTAGTATTCACTTTTCAAATATTTCAAATATAGATAAGCATTCTAGATATAACATGAGGTTAAATTCTCTTTGTGTGCTTTATTTGTTGAAATTCTGAGAGGTAATTGTGGTATAAATGTGTATTTATTATTGTGGAAATAAAATGCTGTAACAAATAATGATGATTGTGAAAGCTGTTAATTTTTATGTGCAAAACAGTTATTAAGAATTTTCAAAGAATTAAGTGAATAAGGGAAATGATGGAGAGTTGTTCCAAATATTATGAAAATGCATGAAGAAAATAAAATTAGAACATTTCTTTCTTCTTGACTAATAATTATTTATATAATTTGAAAAATAATAAAAGATTGAAAAATAGAGATTAGATTACATATTAATTCTAATTTTTATAGAATTGTTTGGTGTATGAACAATTATAATGCCAAAAGAACTTAAAATGTAAGAACTCAAGATGTAGCTACTTACATTTAGGCAGAGTATTTCAAGAGCAAGAGCATTTTATCAATCTGCTCATGTATTGAGGGGCACTTAGGTGGTTAACTGTATTAGGTTAACAAATGCTATATGATTCTGTGGAAATAAACAAATTCCAAATTTCAAAAAAAAGTCTCAATGAAAATTCATCATATCTTGGTTATACGATTTAAAAGCTGAATGTCAATTTTGCCACCTCAAATTATTGAAAGCAGAAAAGCTAAGAAGCAAACTAAAAATCAACTTATAAATAACTTTTGAACTTGATGTAATAAAGAATATAAATGATGCAAAGAATAAATATTAAAGAAAAGTGAGATACTCCAAACCCATTTTGTTCTCACCATCAAACTTCAAAATAAGAGACTTTAAAAGAGTACATTTGATAATATAATTCCTTAGAAGTTTAAGTCTTCAGAGCCCCAAATTTTTAAACAAAAGCCTATTGAAATCATCATCATACAGTGCCAGTCATTTTTTAGGGGTTGAAGAGGAAAGGTTCTTGAGTTCTCTGAATTTTGACGAGATGTAACCTCTGTATCTTGTACGTTAGACAATTGATAATTCATAAATCACCAAAAGTCTCTAGTTTACCAACTTGGTAGATCAATAAAGAGTTTGATTGTGTTTATACTTTACTTGCTTACTAAGGGGTTTTACATACCACTAGAATATAGTATTTGATTGAAAAACCATTCATAAGATGGAAATTCAGTGAATAAAATAATTATTGACAATGATCTCAAAAATTGTCTTTGAGAATATAACAAAATATTGAAAGTTATCTGTAACATGAGGTCCACAATTATACAGCGTTTTGTCCACTCTTTTTGATTATGCATTCAGAAAGAAATTATAGGACAGTAGAAAGATAGTGAGTCACTTTCATCATTCTTCACCAAGGGACAGACTTTATGTCATACAAGAAATTTTGGAATGTTATAATATTATATAGTAATGCGAGCTATTTTGGAACTTCCTTGCTATATGTTTCATAGATGCCCAAGCATGATGGACAAACCACTGCTATATGTTTAAAAATGCAACATGGCCTAACATTGTACTTGCTAAATAATAACACTATTGTACTTAATAACGACTGATGGTTGCATGTGAACAAAGCCATAAAGTTGCTTGAACTTGTTGAAAAAATAACATTGTGCCTTGAGAATGACAGCATTTCTTATATAATAGCTGACAGAAAGACACTTCTAATGTTTCTCTCCAGTCAAGATGCCAGAGTGATGTGCAGGCAATGGAAGCTGAAATGGTGAATGGAAATTCAAGGAATATTTTATCTTGAAAGTCAATTACTTAGTTCCAAAGCCAATCACATTGCCCCATTCCAGACTTAAGGTTTTGAGACAACAATTTTTTTGAAGTTAATGTTTAAAATAGCAAATGCATAGAAAGTATTATATTAGAAATAAATAGTGTGATGGGACATCAATTGTATATTTGCTTCTGAAAATATTCAACAAACTTCTTCAAGCAGTGCACATTTCCATTTGTGGGATTTTCTTTAATACATTTGCATTATCATAAGTCAATCATCATTAAGACTAGCAGTTAAAAAAGAAATGTTTTTATCTTAGCTATTTACTATTAGAAAGGAAGGAAAGAATAATAATATGGTGGCAGCATTGCCATCCATGCCACACACTGGCAAAGGTAATAAAAAATTTTCTTGTTCCTCTACCTTTTCACTTGAAAGCAAAAATCTAGTATCACAAGAACAAACCAGTTTTAAGCAAATTATTGTTCTTGTACTATATTATAATTTAAGTTTTATATCATTGTTATTGTTGATTAATGGTTATATTATTAATATATTGTCATTATCAATGTAACATTAAACATTTAAAATCTAACCATTACATTTTTAATAATAAAATTACATATTTACAATTGTAATAATTGACATCTATCCCAGAAGCTAATACCATGATGGCGATATTAAGCTTTAGATGAATGTTAATTTTAAAAGTTGACCATTTGATAATTTTGAAAGATATATATATGCAGCATCTCTGGCAAAAACCTAATCATGAAGCTATGATGAGAGTATTGGTCAGAGAACTTAGTTACTCAGATAGAGAGTGATAAATCAGGGACCCAATCACTGAAAATGGTGGTGTAAGTTAGAGTAAAATAGCTGCAAGGCTACTTACATTTTATATGTACTACATGATGTTGGGTGCCTGAATTAAGCCAAGAATTTCTTTAATTAATCCTTCCACATCCCAAGTAGCTTAGAGCTCAGATAAAACCCCCAAAGTATTTGGGGGACAGCATCAGCCATCTATTATTGTATAACAAACTACCCCAAAATGCAGTGGCTTAAAGCAACTATAATTTAATTGATGTAATAAGATTTTCTGTGGGTTAGCAATTTAGCCTAGGTCATCTAGGTATCTCTACTTCTAAGGGTTAACGGACTATTGCTTGGAGCATATGAGCTCTCCCCTCCGTGTGGTCCTTCACCCTCCAGTTGTCTAGATTGTGCTTATTCTCATGTTAGCTAGTAGGGTTCCAAGGGAAAGAGTGGAAATAATACAAAGTCTCTTGAGGATTAGGTTCAAAACTGACACATTGTCATTTCTACCACATCAACTCAAGTAAGTTGCAAAATAAAGCAAAAGGTCTGGAGAACTGGATTCCTCCACTTGATGGTAAGAGCTAAAAAGTTACATTATTAAAGAACCTGGACACAGGGGAAGGTAAAGAGTGGTGGCCATTTTTATAATCAATTTACCCACTAGAAGGGTTTGGGGACAGGAATGGTCAGGTGGTTCTCTGTAAGAGATCGGTATTTAAATAAATTTCTTCACAAAATAGTTGGAATGTTATAATGAAATCTATTCATTTTGGGCAGCAAATTACTTCAAAATCATCATTTAGTTGATGCCTTCATTTGTGAAATTATCTGACTCATGCTTTCTAAGCTTCTCACTAATAATTAGTTTATTTGAACATAGTGCTCTACTAAGCATATGTTATTATAATTATTTTTCCTTTGAGGTAACAGAAACCAGAGAAGAGGTTCTCAAAGTTTGCCTTAGAATCACTTTGAGAGGCTGTTAAAGATAGCAGTTCCTAGGCTGCACCCCAGACCTGTTGGTTAAGATTTTGAGTTGCAAACTATAGAAATTAACCCTGGATAATTTAAACAAAGATCAAAAGTATTGGTAAGTCAAAAGTCACTCACAGAATCACCAGGGAGACGGAAGAATGAGGTAAAGAAAATGGACATTACTCAGGGAGTCTAAGGAAGTGTCTGCTGAGGACACTATTATGGCCACTGCCAAACACTCCACTCAGAAGCCTGCACCACTGCTGCTGGAAATTTTAAACGTGAGGCAGCACCACTGACCTCTCCCTCTCCCCACAGCTGCTCTGGAGACTGGCTGCTGCTGTCACTGCCAATGCCACAAGATTTAGTTTTCCATTACCCTGGCTTCTTTGTGTCACTTACTTCATATTCAATTTCTCAGTCAGGAGCATCTGATTGGTGAGGTTCTAATTGCAAGGGAAGCTTAGAAAATAAGTATCTTCCCCGTTCAGTTTACATGCTAGAAGGCAGTCTCTGCTCTTTTCTAAAATTCACATATTAAGGAATTGTTCAAACTCAGGACTATGGTTCAGGTACTGGACAGTAAATAAATAAGTAAAGTCCACTGCACCCTTTCAATACAAGTCTTAGTTGGAAAATATAGCACACCTTATGGTGCCTTGTTCTTTCTCTCAGCTCTCACCTTCATGTATCACCAAGGTTGCTTTACTGTGAAAACCATGGCTCTGCCTAAGGATCATTTGTCTGGTCATGGGAGCACTTGGCCTGCCCAGCAGCAAGCCATGAGAGAATGGATAAGGAATTGGTAGATCAGTACCACAACTTTCTCAAACGCCAGCTGGGATAACTCTGAAGCATGTTCTTATACTAGCCCATGGAATCTCTCAGGGAATTGAGATCCAGCTTTTCACAGTGGTAACTGCTGTGACAACAAACCCAATATTGGCTTTCTTCCCTTCCCTGTCTCACTTGCCTGCTCCTCTACCAAGTTCCCTGGGATCATATCCCAAATATACTACTTGCACTTCAAATTTTGTCTTAGAGTCAGTTTCTGGGTAAATCCAATTTAAATGGCAGATATTTTGGTCTTTAAAGGTTTATAAAGTGACTTACGTAATCCAAAATGTGTTTTCATACCCAAAGTTTGAGAACCAGTTGCACTGACAAATTGCAAAGATTGTCTATGATCTCATTAATGGTAAGGGTTCCATACCCAACCGTAAATACAACTCTTTTCTTCTGGTTCCTAGGGCAATTCTCCCCCCACTAGATTACCATATATACTTGAGTATAAGCCGAGTTTTTTCCGGCACAAAATTTGTGCCGGCTTATACTCGAGTATATATGGTATACTCATGGCAAAAAAGGATAGACTTTTATTTACAAATGACTTTATGTGAAGGGAGATTTGTGAAACAACCAGTATAATCATGCTTAAATATCAAGAAATAATGTCTCTAGTGACTTATTCTTTTTAAAAATATAACAATAGTCCTTTTTTTGTCTCCTTCTGTTAGTGTTTCCGCCTTTGCAAATTCTTTGCCTAGAATTTACCTCCAATATCGTTGTTTTGATTGACAATTTTATTTCTATTTTAGAAAAGTTGAAAGAGACAAATGCAAAATAGAATACCCATCAAAGCATGAACCTTTATTTAAAAAAAAAAAAACAGAACACTTGCATTATAATGTTCAGAAAGAGAAATGTACTTGTTACTATTGTAAATTACTTTCAACAGCTTGTCTTTATAAATGGTGGCCTACAATGATTTACAGAATAATATATTAAGCAAACCTCCACATCTTTGTTAAATAAAATTGAAATGAAGCAGAGATAATCAGAAATCAAGTGTGAGAAAAATAACAAATTTAGGATGCATTCTGAGAGTATCAACAGAATAGGTTTAGGGTTGTTCTTTTTGCACATCAGTTGAACAGGGAAAGCGAATTAAAATCTTTAGTAGGAATGAATGGCTCAGGTGTTTGTCCTAGTTGTTTGTATTGTATTTTTTTTTCCAGATATTTTAACAAGCTACCCAGGGGTTTTCTACCATGCTCTCAATTATTTGTACTAAGGTTTATTTTTCAAATATTTTATAGCACCAGGGCACATATTTCCCATCTTTTGTGAGTTTGTAACTAATGTCATGCCAGGACTTACCCTTCACAAAGATATTATGCAAACAAGTGAGATAGTATCTGTGCAAATACTGCATAAATTATGATATATTTATTAGCATTATTGTTTGATGATGGAGTAGCATTCTTTGCTAGAAAAGGTACCAAGTGCATAGGTAGAGTATGGACTATGGGATCTGATAGCCCTGTGTGATCTGGGCAAATAATTTTATATCCTTTAGTCTCAATTTCCTTATCTGGGAAGTGGGGATAATAATGCTATTCTGGAAACACAATAAATGCTTAAATAAGAGGGGATGTCAATGATGGTTACGATGATGATGATGATCTGCCATAATTTGGGGGCCTTTCTATCTGTTTCTACTCTCAATCCTTATTATTTCTTAGAGCAAATTTCTGAGGAAATCATATTCAAAAGAATGTGAGATCAGACAACTAAGTTTGTAAACTCACCCTAGAAAAAGTGCTTTATACCTCATTGCTGACCAAATATCACTGTGGTCACCTTTGAAGTACTTCCCCTGGAAAGCTATGCACTGACATCAGCACCTAGTCCATCTTTCAGAGCAGTTTTGGAACTCTGGAATGATCGTCAGAGCTGTCAACATGCAAGGTGGGACAACTAAGAAAAAATGAACTCATCCTAGAAAAAGTGCTATGGTTACATTCGAAGTACTTCCCTTGGCCATCTGGTAACTATAGTGATATTAAGTAACAAGGGTATGTGGCACTTTTTCTAAGATGAGTTCAAGAACTTAATTGCCCTACCTCCTATAACAATAACATTCATGGACTGAAGTAAAAACCTACAGATGATTGATCAAAGCAAGTCACATGGCTTAGGTTAAGTGAGAAAGGGAAACATAATCTGTTTCTTTAGTGGGAGGTATAGCAAAATCACAGGGCAAAAAAATTGGATACAGGGAAGAGTGAAGAATCAGGGCCATTTCAATTTGGCTTGAATGGAAAATTCTGAATGGTAATAATAGTAATATAAAATTATACAGGGAGCCCATAATTGCACATGAACTATGTGGACCCCCTGTATATTAGAACAATTAACAGCTTATGTATGTGTGGGATATAAAATTATCAGTCTTCATCATGAAAAGTGCCTAATTTTTAATATTTGAATGCCAGATTTGTAGGCAATTTACTTGCCTATAACTTTAAGTCCACTGTTGTGATTACCACATAGTGCAGAATGACATTGACGAGAAGTACAGAGCCTCAGCTGTCTCTGGTTTGCCAGCCCTCCTGTCCACGCCCTTAGTAACTTACTATAATTTTAGACCTCAGACATTTTTGTTTTCAGGAAATTTTTTCTCACTATATAGTGTTATTGTCGAGTGTTAAAAGGCAAAGCCATAGGTTAAACTCAAACTGAGAAAATTAAGCAATTACTAATGTCAGAAAAGATGAGAAGGGTGGAATTTGACAAGGAATAATAAGTTGTGTGTCAAAGGAAATGTAATCATAACACATTTCTTGTTTCATATGTGAACACTCTTTATAATAATAACTTAAAAAGATAGAATATAAATTTAACTAAAATTGTGCTATAATTACCATGTAATCAGGGGATAATACTTAATGTGAAAGAGCTAAAACCCTCATCTCTTTTAGAAGTAAATCAATGCCTGTATGAGTTTTCTACTGCTGCCATAATAAATTTACTTAAATCAACACAAATTTGTTATCTTATAGTTCTGAAGCCAGAAGTCTAGTATGGGTCTCACTGAACTAAAATCAGGTATTGGCAGCTGTATTTCCTTCTAGTAGCCTTAGAGAAGAATCCATCTTCTGTTCATTCTGGTTATTGGCAAAATTCAGTTTCTTGTGGTTGTAGAACCAAGATCCCTGATTTCTTACTAGCTGAGACTCTTATGATTAGATGTGGCCCCCCACAGATAATCCAAGATAATCTCATCTAAAAATCCTTAACCTTAATCACAGCAGTGAAGTCTCTTCTGCCATTTAAGGTAACATAATTTCAGGTTCCAGAGATTAGGACAAGGATAAATTTGGTAGTACATTATTTTACCAACTACAATATCTAATGTCTAACATTAATAATTTTTTAATTATGTGCATATTATTTCTAAATAAGACAGCAATTTTTAAAAAAGTGTTAAAAGGCTACTTCTCGGAAATGTCACTGCCTGTGAGTGCTTTGTGGGTAAGAGGAAGAAGTTTGAAACAAGGTGGTATTTTTTTGTTAGAAGCCTCTAAATGCTACTTGACTTTTTTGATAAAATTAAATGCAATTATAAAATAAAATAAAGGGAAGATTTTCCACTTCTTTTTGGGAAAAAGTAAATTGTGTTTTTCAAAGGATAGAATTTATGAAGAAATAATGCTTCCGTTGTCCATAGTGGACTAGTTAAAATTTAGAAAACTGCATGATTCTATTTTTTTTTTTCTATAGATTGTAGGGAAAAATCTGTTTCTTAGCTGTCAGATATAGTAGAACCTCTGTAACTTGACTATCCATGGAAATGCATCAAACTGGTATCAACATACAGAAGTGGTCAGCACAAGGAACTAGGCCTACTGGCTGATACTTACATGAGGCGCATGTTCAGTCTACGAAAATTAGGTAAACTTAAGGAGGTGGTCAATGTAGGGAGGTGCTCAACTATGGAGGTTCTACTGTATTTTAATGTATTTAATCACACTTATTAGTAAAATTTTGCCTAGATACCATAACCTAACGTTGTGGATTGCAAAAGGATGCAACAGTTCACCTTCTTGGTGTCCACACAGGCAGATTTTGCCGGCCTTCTAATGAGGAGATGAAGGCTGTTTCCTCTCTCTATGAATATGAGCTGCCCTTGGGACTTGCTTTAGTGATTAAGATAAAGCAGAAGTGACATTGTGTGAGTTCTAAGCCTGGGCCACAAATGTCACTTCTGCTCCTCAGCTTAGCCTTTAGCCTGTGTCATGACAACAAGCCCAGGCAACCCTACTGGACGATGACAGACTACATAGGATAGAAAAAAGTCACATCAGTTTAGATCATCCTAGACTAGACTTCCACTACCTACCTTGACCACAGACACACGAGTAAGCACAGCCTAGACCAGAAGCATTGCCCAGCTGAGTCCAGATAAAATTGCCAATTTTGAATTAAATAAATGGTTATTATTCTAAGTCATTTTGTTTAGGACTGGTTTGTTCTACAGCAAAAGCTAACCTGTTTACCAAAATACTACCATATTATAATTACTATGCACCTAAGTGAAAAGAAAGAGTTTTTAGCTTCAGAACTCAAATTTATAAAGCAAAAATATAATTTTTCTTCTTGGAATGTTTTGATATCAATACTTTGTGGTACCATTCATTCTATTTTGTAAAAGTTTCTAGAAAAATTGTATATTAGTGTGTATATTATTTTATTAGTGTGTTTTTTCTACCCTCTCAGTATTGAATTTGACTTCCTAGAATGGAAATTCATATTCAAGAGGTAGGAATTAAGAGACCTTGCCCTAGTATATGACACAGTATTATGAGGGCAATAGAATTTTGAGAAATATTTGATTATTTCTGTAGCCATAAAAGTAGCAGGTCTTAGGCCAAGGAGAAATGGACTTTCCCTTATCATGTGAGGAAGAATTAAAGATAGATAAACAGAAGTATTCTTCTAGGAGTTTTAGGAGGACTTTTTGAATAATGAAATTACTACATGTCTAGAAAATTACAAAGAACAACATAACAACCACTAATAATCCTGTCACTCAGGTATCATAGTTAACATTATAGTGTATTTCTTCCCATGTTTAAAATACTATATATGTTATTTTGAATTGTTTATAATGTTACTATGTTGTCTTTGTTTTCCCTAAAAATACATAGTAAGTAGTTTCCTATTAAAATATTTCTGAAAATCATTTTAATAACTACATACTATTCCAAATTGTGCACATATTATTATTGACTTTAGGTTTTATTTCAAAAAAAATGATATCTAGTTTAGGTTTTCTTTCATTATAAATTGATAGAAATTATATACTGAACATTTTTGTTCATAAATCTCTGTACAAATATCCATGTTCTAGATATTTTCTTGAACATATGAAGTTGGATAATTAAGTTCATAAACTCATCCTAGAAAAAGTACTACATACCTCACTGCTGAATATCACTAGGGTCACTTTCAAGGTACTCTCTTTGGCCATCTGATGACCATAGTGATAATCAGCAATGAGCTATGTAGCACTTTTTCTGGTTTGAGTTCATTAACTTAATTTTCTGACCTCATTTGCTTTGAAGTAGAATTATCAAGTAAAAGAGCATTACTATTTTAAGGCTTTTGAAAAACATCAAATTTTTCCTAAAAATGATGGCATCAATTCCATCATTCCTAGCTGACTTGAAATTTCTACTTGAATGTTTTGGTTACTTTCTAGTTTTGAATACTTTTCTTGTTCCTCAATCACATAATTATTCAGACATTTTCTTCTGTCTTTCTGTATGTTTTAATTTTTTCTGCTTTTTTTAATTTCAAAATATTCCAGGGGTACAGATGTTTTTGTTACATGGATACCTTGCATAATGCTTAAGTCAGGGCTTTTAGTGTGATCATCGCCAAAATAGTGTTCATTGTATTTTTTAGGTAAGTTTTTACCCTGCACTCCCACCTTCTTGGTTTCCAACATCCTTTAAATTTTTGTGTGCCCATGTGTGTCCATCATTTAGCTACCAATTATTAGAGAGTATATGTGGTGTCTATTTTTCCATTCCTGAGATACTTCCTTTAGGATAATGGTCTCTAGTTCCATCCAAGTTGCTATAGAAGACAATATTTCATTCCTTTTTATGGCTGATTAGTGCTCTATGATGTGTGTGTGTGTGTGTGTGTATGAGACAGTTTCTTTATCCATTCTTGAAATGATGGGCATTTAGGGTGGTTCCACATCTTTGTAATTGTGAATTGCACTGAAATAAACATTCAAGTATATATGTCTTTTGGATGAAATGATGTCTGTTCCCTTAGCTAGATACACAGAAGTGGGATGACTGCTGATTCAAATGGTAAGTATACATTTATTTCTTTTAGGGATCTCCATGCTGTTTTCCATAGACATACTAATTTTCAGTCCTACCAACAGCATATAAGTGTTCCTTTCTCTCTGTATTCACAAAGCATATATATATATTTTTTTAACTTTTTAATAATGGGCATTCTAACAGGAGTAAGGTGGCATTTCTTTATGGTTTTAACTTGTATTTCCCTGATGATCAGTGTTGGCCATTTGTCCATTTTCCTTTGAAAAACATCTGTTTATGTTTTATACCTACTTTTTGATGTTGTCAATTTTTTTCTTGCTGATTTGTTGAGTTATTCATAGATTCTGAATATTAACCTTTTGTAAGATGTATAGTTGGTGAATATTTCATTCTGTAGAGTGTCTGTTTACTATATTGATTATTTCCTTTATATGAAGGAGCTTTTTAATTTAATTAAGCCCTATTAATTTATTTTTTGTTATTGCTGTACTTACCTTTAGGATTTTAATTATAAATTCTTTGCCTAGGCTGATGTCTAGCAGACCTTTTCCTATGTTTTCTTCTAGAATTTGTAGGATTTCATGCCTTACATTTAAATCTTTTATTAATTTTGAATTAATTTTTGTATATGGTGATGGGGTCCTGTTTCATTCTTCTGCATGTGGCTACTCAGTTTTCCCAGCACCATTTATTGAATAGGGCTTCCTTTCCCCAGTGTACATTGTTGTCTGCTTTGCCAAAGATTTGCTAGTTATAGGTAAATGGTTTTATTTCTAGATTATCTTCCTTCACTCTGAATGCCTCCTGTGCTTCCTAGTGTTGTCTCTAAGAAGGCCCATGCATAGGGGGGTGTCCATCTGCAACTTTCAGTTCTCTCCTTGAGAGCAGTGTGCATAGGCTGATTCTAGTTTGCCATCTTGCCACCTCCCATTTTTCTGCTCCTGAATATTCAATCAAGGGGTCAACCAAAGCTCCTAGTGATTATATGTACAGGAAGAATGAATTACCCCAGGTGAACTATTATGAGAGACTCTTCCTTTATCTTCTCTTAAATAATATATACTTAGGAAATTGTAGTGAAGTTAAACAATATTTAGTCTTAACTTTGATAGTCAATTTTTTTTCTATCATACTGTTGCACTTTTTCTCTCTAATCCACAGAGACACAGCACTAACCCCAAGAGAGCTGAACCAGAATCAGATTCATTCTTTGACAAAATCCAGTTGAAAGGAGTGAGATCTGTTTCCACATCAGTGGTCAGTCTGACCATTACGATGAGAAACTTAGAACATGTACATTCAAGAGAGAGTATGGAAAACATGGCATGTTGTAATTTGGCCTTGATGGTTTTTGTTTCATTACTCCAAAACGTGCATATTTTCTTCCTCTTAGTTGCTTTCTGATGGCTTTATAATATGACAAAGGACTTCCTTTTCTAACAATAGTAGTTAAACCAGTCCTTTATTGTAACACGCTTGGATATCACTACATTAAAATTTAACTAGCGTAACATACCTTATTAACAGCATTGTAGGTTATATAAACTATCATGCATTCTCTACTTACTTCCAAACTTAGAGGAGTTTACAAAAAATTACTATGAAGTCAACAAATCTAAAGTTTTTAAAGAGGAAGTACCAACTAATGGAAGCAAGGTTTGAGATGGAAAATACAAGGGTGGAGTAATTAAAATGTAAAACCGAGTCAAGGGGGAGTAGTATTTAATGAATTGAATAATTATAAGCTTCCTGGAAGCCAAGGTAAAAAGGGAAACATAAGGGTTACATAATGATCTGAAAAAGAGAGACACAACAGATCATCAGAAGAAACCATCTCTGATCCTAGAACTTTGAGAAAAGCCAAACACATGGATTGGGAACTTAGAACAATGTAATGAACAGTATCTTCAATACAATTCTACAGCTGCAGAGACCTTCTTTAGTTGCCCATTTTTTACGCTGGCCCTGTTTTTTTTAAATGAGGATATTGATGTATTAACATTAGTTTTGTGAAAGCATTTTTTGAGTAATCAGTTGAGAAGACATTATTGATCGAAAGGAAGATTTGGAATGAGAATCTATAGAAAAGAAGAATTTACAGATATCAGGATTACTAAGTAGCACCAGGATTTGTGAAATCAATTCAGTGGCACATTTACATATTATCTGAACATCATGGAAAGAAAGACAAAGCTAAACTGGTAAGGAAGGGGAAAGTGGGAGAACTGTAGAAGGTTTACATTTTGGCTTGTGCCCACCATGTTTTTCATGTGGTTCATGAGTCTGCATTCTTAATGTCTACCTTTTCTATTCTGCACACCACAAAGAGGTAGATTCTACCTCTCCAGGGAGGGATCACAAGAAGGAGTTGAACTGAACTGAGTGGAAGAGAAGTGATTTATGATCATGTTTTGTCAGAGCTTTTATTTGTAGTTTAGAACCCTCTTATCTAATTTCTCTGGTTTTCTACCTGAGTCCATTTCCCCATTTCCTCCTTATTTTGTTGAAAAATTAAATGGTATAGTCAAAAATATAGAAAATGAGTGAAAACACAGATTCATAATTATATGATTTAAATACAACTTTATATACAATTTGGATAAACTCTGTATGCATGAGAATTTTAAACTTTTTATTATAGAAAATGTCAAACACGTAGAAAAGTAGACCGAAGGGTGTAATGAATAGATAAATTGTCTACTTTCTACACCGGTTACTGCCATTTTTGCCAACTTTATTTCATCACTCACATCCCATGTTTCCAACATTTTATTATAAAACTTTTCAAATGTACAGAAAAGTAAAAAAATTGTAAAGTGAACACTCAGATGTTTGCAACCCAGATTGTACAATTAACCTATTCCTATACTTGTTTTATAAAATATCTACTAATCCCTCTTATATTTCAATGTATTTCTAAGTAAGTTGCAGACATTATCATGCTTTACCCAAATACTTCAGCTAGTGGATTAGTGAGTGCACTTATTTATAGCTCTTACCTTCTTTTGAGGTAAAATTACATACAGTGAAATTCCTAAATTTTAAGTGTACCAATTGATGAGTTTTGATATAGAACCTAAGAATCACCTTAGAAAATCATGATTCTTCCCACCCAGTTCCTGCCTGAATCCCTACCTTAATAGACAACTACTTTTCTGGTGTTTTTAAACTTAAGTCAGTTTTTCCTCTTTTAGAACATCATATGAATGGGGTCATGTAATATATATTCTTTATCTAAGGCTTCTTTTACTCAGCACAATATTTTTGAGATTTATCCATGCTGCACATGTAATTTATTTCAATACCCCACCTAAAAATATTATGGAGTATTTTAAAGCAAATGCATTATGTACTTTTACACATCAATGCTTTCATTTCATTTATACTTTCATTTGTATGAGAGTACAGATAGTCTGCCTCCAGTTTCTTCTTCTGGTAAGCCACAGGTCACCCATTGGTTTTGCCTGCCTGGACTCCACATTATTGGCACACTTATATTACCAGACACTTTGGGATAATATCATGAATGAAGGAAATTTAGTACTCTCTTTGCAGGAAACATTTTTGTCATATTATTCTTTCCTTTTTTTTTTTTTTTTGCTATAAATTCATTTCCTCCCTAGATCTTTTAAGAAATTTCTGCCCACTTGATTTTCCCACCCCCTTGTCTGGATGCATCACTTCCCAATCATAGCATTACTCTAGGAACTATTTTACATGAATGTTCCTATTTTCATGGATTCTTTGATTGTGTCATCCAGAAATGGAGTAAATCACAACAAATAGAGTAGGAAATTATAGTGAGTTAGGAGTACAATTTTTACACTATCTGAAAGCCCTCCTTTCCCTGAATATTTTGGTATAAATATTTTAAAAGTTGTTTTGTACTTTCTGTCAATTTGTAATTACTTTATACGAAATTTCCAAGAAAAAAAAAAAAAAAAGCTTCTGACCTTAACTACCAGTAGTTTAATTGTGTGACTGGGAATGAACAAGGTTAGACTATGTTCCACTTCACCACAGATGTCAGGTTAATTAGCAAAAAGCCCAGAAGGAGAAAATTGGGAATTTGATTTTCATCACCCACTGGAGGAAAAAAAATCAGCTACTGAGAGAGTGTTCTCAGTATTTCTGCACCCTGTTATTCCTTCACTTAACACTTGACATCTACAATGAAATGCACCCTCTTGGGAGATCACATGTTGTGGTAAACACATTTACTTCCTCTTTTGTAAGAAGCAGAAAAATGCAAGCGACTTATTTATTTCTAAAATATATTGTCACCTAAATTTTTAAGAAAATATAATATAAAAAGCAAGATTTTATTTTAAAATGTCTCTTGTATCATTATATACTATATTACATAATACAAATAATATATACTTCAAGAAAAATAAGTAGTTATATTATTTGAAAAATATAATAGTTTGAACCAACTCACTATAAAACATGCTAAAATGTATAATATGGAGACATTTATAAAAATGAGCTTCCCAGAACTTGGTAGGTTTTCCCTTTATCTGTTTAAAAATGGCCACAAGATTTTGTACATAACAGCACAAAATTATTATGATGATGACATCTCACTTTGGCATAAAAATGTCAGTTGAAAGTAAAACTTTTCTCCTCTTTTATCATGTCTGCCTTCTTTTCCTATGATGTTTCTGTCATGTACTCTAATAAGCACTTGTTGAAACCTTATGTATAAAAATCCTTGTTGAAATGGTAAGTATAAACACAGCAAATGCAAATTTTGTGGATTTGATGAAAAAATAGAAATTACCTGAGACTATAATTTAGGAGCTTGTGGAATATGTCCAGATTCACTACTAATTTGATGTGTTCAATATTCATGAGGTTTGCAGAAGAGGTAAGGTTCAGTGATGTTCACTGATTTGTTTAAGGTCACACAGCTGGGAATATTAGGACTCAAATTTTGATCATCTGAGCTTATATTTAGTTTTGTTTTTTTTTCCTTTTATGTCAGGCATCTTCATTAAAGATGGAAGACACACATAGAAGTGATTATAACACAAGACTATGAATAATGAATGATGTATGTGTAATATAAGATTCCACACACCATGTCCAGGTGAGATTATCAGGAAGCATTCTTGGATACTGTTGCATTCATCCTTTCTTCTTGATGGAGAAGAGATAGGTTAAATTTCTCTCCCATTCTGAAATACTTATGGTTTCTGCATTTGAATTAAATGAAGTGTGCAAGTGCTCCAGGTTTGTGTGTCCTTTGTAAACACAACTTCCTGTTGGATTTTGGTAAGATTCTGAAATGACTTAAATGACTTCCTGTGTATAAAATAGCTTGTGAAGAGCAAGATCTTGATGAATTATGTGTAATCAGAGACACAGATTCAAGACATGAATTTTAAAATTTTCCTCAAATAACATGCTTAAAAGCAACATAAGGAAAAAAATAAGTTTGTGGGAAAAAAATGTTTTAGAAAATTTAGGCTATTCTCCTTTCTTAAATATTCAAAAATTCTAGGAAAGGTAAAAGATCTTATTCTAACTTATAGTACCTATTTGTACATTTTGCCCTCATAAACTTTTTTTATCCTTTCAAATCTTTCAAGTAAAAGATAGCTGGACCAGTTCCAGAAGTTATGCAAAAAGTTCTCCCACCATCTCTGATACGATGGCTACTGTGGGGCATTAATCTAACCAAGTAAGAACATTGGTCTTCTTCAGTTAATGTCTTGGTTCTGTATGTTTATAGGAGTTCAAGATGTGGTGAGGGCCTTTTTGCTATGTCATAACATAGTAGAAGGCATCACATGGGCACAGGAGATTAAGAGAGGGTGATGAAAACAAGAGCATAGCAACACTAACAGAGAAGCGATGTAGTAAACCTAGAATTGTGATCAGAGGAGGCTTACTTTGATTACCTCTATCTGCTCTCGAGACCTTTGGTGGGACCAGACAGCACCATGGACAGGTCCCTTTCCTCTCCTGACATTGGCTCAAAGACCCCTGAAAAAGGTTTTCTTCTCCTACACACTATTGCCTCAGGGACAATTCAGCCTTCTTGAGTCTCCACACAATTTTTATCAGATGTGAGTCTGCCTCTTCAACTGCCTCTGTCAATCTCTGTGAAGCCTGTAAGTGCTATCAGGCATTGTCTTTAAGCCCTTATGCCAAATTTTCACATAGTCAGATAGTTAGGAGATGGAGAAATGAGATAGGATCAGTTGAAATAATGTAGGAAAATTTGTAGGATGAGGAAAAATATTGAAATGTGATTAAGAAAAGAGGTGGAAAACAAAGAGACTTATGTGGTGAATAGGAGACACAGCTGCCTCCTGGTAAAAATATTCCTCTTAGTATAAGTCCTTCAGAGCCTTTGTGACTGCTCAGGAAAGACTGTGGATTTATATACCCCAATAGGAGAATTTTAGAATGCTCATTTCATCTATGTTAAGTAAAATTTCATAAGACACCAAAATGATTAAGCTTCTTGGGTCAACAGATCAGCTTTTTACTATACTCACTTTAAAAGCCTGTATAAGTAATACATTACAATGACTTTTTTCTCATGAGTTAGAGTCTAAAAACTAAGGATCCTGGGGAGACATTCTTTATCAAAGGCAGATGGCCATGGTTTTGAACTTCTGAGCCTGTATGCTGGCATTCCATATTCTGTTATAAATAACTCTTCAGAATGTTGGACTCCAAGCACAGTGCTATGGTTTGAATGTATACCCCAAAGTTCATATGTTGGAAACTTAATCCCCAATGCAACAACATTGAGAAGTAGTGCTTAGATTATGAGGGCTCTGCCCTCATTAACGGATTAATACTTTTATTGAGGAAATGGGTTCATTATCACAAGAGTGGAGGACTTACAAAAGATGAGTTCATCACCCTCTCTTAATCTCCTGTGCCCATGTGATGCCTTCTACTATGTTATGACATAGCAAGAAGGCCCTCACCACATATTAGTCCCTTGATCTTGAACTTTCCAGGCTCCAGACCTGTGAGAAATAAATTTATTTTCTTTAAAAATTACCTAGTCTCTGGTCTTCTGTTAAAGATGCACTAACACAGACAGAAAGAGTGTCCTTTCAGCTAATGGAAACTGAAAATTCATAAATATATATAGACAAATATCTTCCATAAAACAGATCAGATATAGCTGTATAGGGAAAGTTTACAATTCATAAAGTTGTGTTTAATAGAGTGTGGATGGTTACTCACTTAGCTTTGGGCTGGTCTGGAATTCTAACCATGTTAGAGACAAAATTATGGCAACCTGGGGAGTCAAATAGCTTATGGGTCATAAGGGTAATTTCACTTGCTGGTTTGGGGAAAGGATTTACAAGGGTAGTAGCTTAGTAAGTTCAGGCTGTTATAACTGAGTGGCTTATAAACAACGGAGATGAATTTCTCACAACTCTGGAGACTAGAAGTCCAAGATTAGGGTGCTAGTATGGTGGGATTCTGGTAAGGGTGCTCTTCTGGATTTTATATCCCCAATTTCTGGTTGTGTCCTCATATGATATAAAGAGCTAGCTATCTAGCAAGCCTCTTCCTATAAGAGCACTAATTGCATTCACGATGGCTCCATCTTCATGACCTAATTACTTCTCAAAGACCCCACCTCCAAATCCCCTCACACTGGGATTAAGGTTTCAATACATGAATATTGGAAGAACACAAACTTTCAGTTCATTGCGGGTAGTAAGCTTGGAGTATATGAAAAAGGCAGGTAGGAAGTAGTGTGAGAACTCCCAACTTGCTATCAGATGGTGAACTAGCATGGAATGCTGGCTGCACACCCCTATGGCAAACCTAAAGATGCCGCAGGAGAGTTGTGGTGGTAGATGGATTTCAGGAACGCACATAATACATATTAAAACCTCTGAGGAAAATGAAAGTTATTGGGACTCTGCGTATGGTGAGAACAAGCAGTGAGGAATGCATCCTATACCAAGAGAGGGTCAAAAACAAGATCAGGAAAAGCTGATGGAGAGTTTACTAGTTAGGAATTTTCTTCTCATTTGCCTAGCCATGAACACCGATAGCCCCACTACTGCCTGAGGCTAGAAAGGCAACAATGCCAACCATTGCCAAGGAAAATTGTGGAATTCTGAGATCCATATATAATAAAATGGAAAGCCAACAAGAATCAGCTTGGCCCTGATTGGTTGTTGCTCCCTCTATTCAAGGACTAGGAAATTACCACAAAAGGCTGCTTGGCCTTGAAAAAGTATATCATGGGTAGCAAATACAAGGTGGGGGCGGAAACAATAAGTGGTTGGAGCTATACCATGTACCTGCACCATGTTCCTACATAAACTTTTGAAGAAGCACATAGCCCTGAGACCAAGATAGACATTACCATGCAAACCATCTGATAACTTCCAAGGAAAAAAACGCATGAATTCAGTGACATTTCACTTTGAGAATGAAGCAGTATCACAAAGAACAATATTGCCACACTTGAGGCCAGAGTTATCAAGACAAGGGTAATCAATAGTAGGGAACAACTCTGCCTAGTGAAGACATATGTTTGTAAAATAGAAGTTAGGCTGTTGTACCAAAAGTTCAGTTTAAAAAAGACAGAAGCTGAGTTTTTCTTCATTAAAGGTGGTCCAAGGCTTGCATGGAAGGTCTCTAGAATCAAGGCCCAGTGTCTTCCCATCTTTTTTCTATCATCTTTAATGTGAAAATTTTATTTACTGTATACACTCGAGTATAAGCCGAGTTTTTCCGGCACAAAATTTGTGCTGAGTTCGGGTTTTTCGGCACAAATTTTGTGCTGAAAAAACTTGGCTTATACTCGAGTATATACGGTATTTGTCCAAGGTGGCTACAACATCAGATCTGTATTTTAGACAGTGAGAAGGGGAAGGGAGGGAAAGGGAAGACAGACTTCTTTTCTTCTGAGAGTATGCACCCAGAGCTGTACAAATCCTTTAGACTCTTTTGGCCAGAATCTAATCACACAGTCCTATCCAGTTGCAAGAGAGGTTGAAAATGAGAGTCTTTAGCTGAGCAGCTTTGTGCTAGATTAAAGTTTGGTATTCTATTCTTTAAAAAATGAAGGTGAGGAGGATATTAAGGGACAACTAACATTCTCTGCTACAAGGAACAATCTTACAAGAGTCACTGATCACAAGCCAGGACAGAACAATTGGAGGTGCTTGTGTGGTAGTTTTCTAAGGAACCTCAGAATCAGTTGGGCAACACTTTCCCAGAAGCTAATTTATGGCAACAAAGCAAAGATTAAAATATATAATACTGTGTCATTTTGTGTAGAAAAATATTGGAATAATAAACTGCAAATCGTTAGTGATAGTTATTTCTGGGAATGTGAGATATGTATACTGTATGTGTATTTTATAACTTTTCTATAATAAGCAAGTATACATTGTACATAAGTACATCAAAATATAAACTTTCATGGTAACCAAACTCTAATATTAACCATTTTCATCTCTTTCTCTAGTAGAAAAAATATGAGGTAAGCATTTGTCAGACTCTGCATTTTCCATATCGTAATCATCTTAAGTATCAATTTGTTCCCAATATCATTCTACAGTCATTCCAATGTCGAAAAAGAGTAAAACTAATATACATTTGCTGATATTTATAACTTATGGATTTGGTAGGTATGAGAGATGCCATATATGAGTTAATTACTGCACAAAAGAAATGACGATGGTCCCATTCTCCTTGATATCTGCTATGAAATTGGTAAGTTCCTGGGGAAAGCAGCTTTAGGCTTTTTGTAAACTCCAATTAAAACCAATAAAAATCATGTCTCTGAAGGTGAAAGGAGAGAGAGGACTGAGAAAATACTCCGAGCCCGGTGCTTTCACAAACATCTCACTTAATTCTTACAGCAGTCTCCTCTCATAGTTAGCCTAATCCTTCTCCTACACTTGAAAAAAGGGACCCCTAGATTCCAAAGAAGTTACAGTAGTGTTTGAAATGGTCTGTTTCTAATTCCAAAACATGCGCGCACTTTCACTATACTCTCTCACCTTCTATGAAATGAAATGAGCTGTTTGTCTTGTTTGAAAAGTTAGACTTAGTGCCAAAATATTCCTATTCTTGGATCTGTTCAGTGTGAAGGGGAAAGGCAGCTGATGTGCTCCCCAGGCCTTGCAAGTCAACTACTTTACAGCTTTACTCAAAGTGAAATGGCCATTTAAAGCCCTCAAGCATCTTACAAGGGTATATGTGAAACTTAGTAAATGTGGAATGTAAATGTCTTGGCACGGTAACTGGGAAAATGCCAGGAAGGCTATGTTAACTATTGTGATGAAAATGTGTCAAATGGTCTGTGAAGCTTGTGTATGATGCCCCATGATC
>CAUYPK010027136.1:0-23321 GCA_963574355.1 Loris lydekkerianus
TTCATCTCTTATTTGATTCTGTTTTTGGATTTCCTTTTGGTTATTTTCCACTTTATTAGCAGTTTTCTTCATTGTTTCCATCATTTTCTTCATTGTTTTCATCATGTGTATTCTAAATTCCCTTTTTGTTATTCCTAACATTTTTTTATAGGTGGAATCCTCTGCAGTAGCTACCTCATTGTCCCTTGGAGGGGTTGCTCTGGACTGGTTCTTCATGTTATCAGGAGTTTCCTGCAGATTCTTTCTCATGAGTGATTTCTTTTATCTGTTTCCTTGCCCTAATTTTCCTTTCATTTCCTCTTGCTCTCTAAGTTCCCATGCCTATGGACTACATTTTCAATAAGTCCTTTTCTGAAATTCTAGCCTGTTAGGGTTATAGCTTACAAATACCCTGCTGGGTGTGTGAGCACTCTGAGGACAATCATGGTCATAGAAGAGGCTATGATAAGTTTTAATACATCTTCTAGGGAGTTTCAACAATTTCAAATTTTTTATAAATATAGGGCTATTCGGGTTTTCTATTTCATCCCAAGTCAATTTTGATTATTTGTGTATTTCAAAAACTTTATTCATTTTATCTACTACCTAGTTGAGTTTATTGAAATAAAGTTGTTCAGAATATTTTCTTATTATCTTTTTAATGTCTGTGGAATCTGTGTTAATGCCCTCTGTTTTCATTTCTGGCACTGGTAACTTTTTTTTTTTTTCTTTTGTTCATAATTAATGTAGCTAAATGTGTATCAATTCTACTGATTTTTTTCAAAGAAGTCCTTTAGCTTCAATGATTTTCTTTACTATTTGTCTAGTTTTTATTTTACTTATTTTTGATAGTATTTCTTTTTTCTTTTTTTTGAGACAGACCCACAAGCTGTTGCCCTGGGTAGAGTGCCGTGGCATCACAGCTCACAGCAACCTTCAACTCCTGGGCTCAAGCGAGTCTCCTGCCTCCACCTCCCATGTAGCTGTGACTACAGGTGCCTGCCACAATGCCTAGCTATTTTTTGGTTGCAGCCATCATTGTTGTTTGGCGGACCCAGGCTGGATTCAAACCTGCCAGCTCAGGTGTATGTGGCTGGTCCCTTAGCAGCTTAAGCCACAGGCTCTTAGCTGATAGTATTTCTTTACTTTAACTTAGTTTGAATTTAATTGACTCTTCTTCTAGCTTCTTAAAAGGGAATTACAGATAGGATAATTGATTTTAGGTCTTTGTTCATTCTAATACAAACATTTGAAAATATAAATTTTTCTGTAGACATTGCTTTAACTAGATCACACAGTTATATCTGATGTTTTTGGTTTCATTTAGTTAGGACTATCTTCTAAGTTGTTTTGTGACTTATTTTTCTCACCTCTGGGTTATTTAGACATGTAACGCTTAATCTCCAAATATTTGAGAATTTTTCAGATATATTTCTGTAATTGAGCTCTAATTTTATTCTACCATGGTTCAGAAAATACGAGTTCAATTTTTAAAAATTTATTGTGATTTAGCATCTAGCATATATTCTGCTTTAGTGAATATTCATGTACCCCAGACAATTCTGCTGTGTTAGGTAAAGTGATCAAGTTGGTTGGTAGCTTTATTTAAGTTTTCTATAGTCTTACTAGCTCTCTATAGTCTTGTTTTATTAATTCCTGAGAGATGACCCTGAGGATCTTGAACTCTCTCTGCTGCCTGTTTCAGTTTAGTCAGCTGTTGCTTTACGTATGTGGAGCTCTGTTGCCAGGTGTATATACATTTATAATTGTTCTGTCTTAAATTATTCCTGTCTCTGGAAAGTTTCCTTATGTTAAAGTTTATTTTGCCTGATATTAATAGAGCTTCTCTTTCTTATGCTAATTGCATATGTACTTTTCATTATTTACTTTCAAACTTGTGTCTGTATTTAGCTGCTTCTAGATAGATAGCATATAGCTGGATGTTACTTTTACCCAGTCTGAAAATCTCTACCTCTTAATCAGAATGTTTATTGTATTTATTTATTTTTTATTTTATCTTAGACAGAGTCTCAATTTGTCATCCTTGGTAGAATGCCGTGGCATCAAGCTTGTAGCAACCTCAAACTTTTGGGCTCAAGTGATCTTACTTCAGCTTCCCAGTAGCTGGGACTACAGGCACCTGCCAGAATGCCCAGCTATTTTTGAGAGACAGGGTCTCACTTCTGCTCAGGCTGGTCTCAAACTCCCGAGCACAAGCAATTACAGGTGTGACCCACTACTCCTGGCCCTTGATCAAAGTGTTTAAATCATTGCATTCAACGTAATAAATGATATGATTAGATTTCGGTCTTCTATTTTATTACTTTTTTACAATTTGTATCATCATTCTTTTATTTTATTCCTCTGTTCTTCAAATCCCCTCTTCTTTTCTGTTCATGAAATATTTGTAATGCCATTTTTATTCATCTATTGGCTTTCCATTAATTTTGAGTGCTTTCTTTAGAGATTGCAATGCAATTTATTCATCATGATTTACTTAAAGCAATATAGGAAACTTCCATCAGTGTATGAATCCACATATATTTTGTAGTTTAATGTTCATTTTTGATTTTTGTTTGGTGAAATTCTATTAATTAGTTTGATGTATGTTGGTTGCATAACAGAATAGCTGACATCTTTTACATGTGAACTTGTGGTTAAATGCTTAGGTATTTGCTAAGAGAAGATAATTAAAGGAAGGGATGTGGATGTGACATAACATATACAGACTTATGAAAAGGCAGAGAAGTTCAGAGAGGTCATGGCTGCTGGAGGGTAAAAGAGAAGAACGTTGGTGCAGATGGTACAACAGGACTGGAGTTCACCTCATGAGCTATGGCTGATGAAAGATGTGTGGCTTCTGAAAGGTGAGGAAAATCAGGGTGGGTACGGTTAAAATTCTGAAACTCAATGGAAAACACTTTTTATTAACAAATAAAATGAACAGAAAATTGTGCTATTGGGAAAGAGGTGTATTTTACTGGGACTTTGACCATTTTACACTGAGCTGGAGAAAACCTAGCAGTGGAAAATGCTGGGAGACATTAAAAGAATGGAACACAGAGAAATGCAATAAATATATATAAAAAGAATGACTGGAACTGGAATGCTGCCACAATTAAGAAATCCAATTAATAGTCCTACCTTACAGATGAGAAAAATGATGGTTTATGTTTTTGAATAGTCTGTAAATTTAAGGTGAATTAACAAATTCTTACCTTGTAATAATTTTTTTTTTTTCTTTTTGGCTAAAATGCTAGCAAGTGAAGCATGCTCTGTAATGAGTTTAGTATGTTTGTCTGCTCCGGTGGAAAGTCTTAACTATTGTACTTTTTCTGCTTTTCAGAAGCACCCTTAATCTCCTGGCAGATGTGTTGGGGGCAAAGGAAAACATGGAGTCCCAAGTAGCCATTAGACGGACCCAAGATAGAATTGGTTACATTTAACTCCCAAGAACCTCTCATATTTCTCTGTAAAGGGCTTGTTGCAATATAGCTCTTATGAACTGGAAGTCTGTCTTTATCTTGGGAAATTTTAATATTTCATCTTGTCCTTTTAATGTTCCTGTCAAGGTATTTAAAGAGTGGAGTCAAAATTATTTGTATTAGGATGATGAAGAATGTATTCATTGCTTCAAACCACTGGAAGTAGATTTGGGAAGACAAGATTAATAAGGAAGCCAGGATATGCCGCTACATGGTGTTGTCAAGGTTGAAATCATACATGATGACATTCCAAGATGTAACAGTTGACAGTTGAGTGTAATTAGCTACCTCATGTAGCCCAAGACTCCCAAGGCTCATCAGACAGTGGCACTAATGGGGGTCAAATCCATACCAGTGGATAATCTCTTGCCCTCGCCTACTGACAGAGGACCTCTTGCCCTTCCAGAGTCTTCCCAAAGTATGTTTAAGTGTATTTTTTTGAGGGTCACAAATGTATTCCTGAATGATCCCCCCCCACCCCCCCGTTTTGCCATGTCTCCCTTCTCTTCTATATCAAAGCCTACAAAAGAGGTGTGGCCAGGAAGGAGAAAGTATCCCTTTGTGGTGTGTGCTATGGTTTGTGAGCTGTGATGAAATGCAGGGGGGCGGGGTGTCCTTGGTGCTCCCTGGAGGGTCCAGGGAAACAACACTTTTATGTTCCCTGCAGCCCTCTCTCTTTTGGGGATGTGGTCTGTGAAGATGGATGTGGGATAGTGCTGTGCTCACAATAGCTTCTCTCCTCTGATTCGGAGTCTTGGTTACTTGGCCAAGTGGGATGTCTCTGGTGGCTCGGTCCCTTCATGGGGATTTTCTGTAGTTTGGCTCTCTGTTTTGTGAAGGCAGAGGTCACACCTCTCTTGTTCAACTCTGTGTCACCATCGAGTAGGCACACGATGAATACTTGTTATCTCTCTGCTTCAGCCTCTTAAGTCTTTCAGCAAATAGAATTCTTGTGGGGCTGGCCCCACAAGTTTGTTGGAGTTGCCTAAATTCCATCTTGGGCTCAAGTGGGACCCTCCCTACATTTAAAGTAAGTCATAATATATCTCATTATAGTTCCTTGAGGCTAAATTGCTTCATTCCTAGAGAGCTTAGAAATGGGACAAAAGTTATTGTCCATATTGTTATCATTTCAATTCCCATCAGTTTTGTTTTTGTTTAATTATAGATTAATGTGGGCATTTTGATATTTTAATCATGAGGGGATAATTGCCCCTTCCCTTGCTGCTAACCAATGATATGACCTTGTCCAGGCTTGCCAGGAAAAACATGGGACACCCAGTTAAATGTGAGCTTTTGGTAAGTGATGAATAATTTTTAGTAAAGGTATGTCCCACTGAAAAATTACTTGTTGTTTATCTGAAATTCAAATTTAACTGGTTGTTCTAGTATTTTATTTTTATTTTTTTTCTGGACAAACCATTTCTCTTTTCTGTGTTTCAACTTCTTTATCTATAAAATGGAACATCAACTCTGCACACCTCATTAATCTAAAGCTTAAATGATATCAAGCACATCAATGTTCTTTCGTAAGTAGGACTTTGCAGTAAAAATCTTATACACTATTAGTCATTCAATAAATGTTTATTGATATTTACTGTTTGTCCTGACTGATGTTAGCATATGTTTGCTGTAGTAAATTAAAAACAAGTAGAAAACAGGTTTTGCTTTTAAGGAGCTTTCTAGATAGCTAAGAAGATACACTCTATGGCCCTTCAAGCCCTGCAGAAGATAAGCAAATGCAGTGCACAGCGGTTAGAAGGCAGTGCTGCAGTGCCCTGCTAGATGAGGCAAGGCAGGCAACACTCTCGGAGGATGATAAGAACTGACTCTGAATTTGACCTGAAGGACTTAGTGGCTCCCTGCTGGCCATCCTCATCAATCCTATGTTCCCGTCTTAGGATCAATGCCAGAAACAGAGGGAGCGTTATGAAGTCAAGAAACAAAATTTTAAAACAATGAAGAAATCTGCCTCTGGCACATAACTTTCAGATCTATATTTTAAGCCCCAAAGTGAGTTAATTGTGTCCCAATTTTAATTTTAACTTGTGCTTAACTAGGACCTTGGAAAATAAGCTAACCAATGTTCTTTACGAATAAGAAAGTCTCCAGGCTCCTGTATACTCTGTCTCTTAAGTATGTATCTAAAATGGAAGATTACGCTGGGTTTTTTAAAATCATTCATTCATTTTTCACTTAATAAACACATATGAAGCACATGATATGTGCCAGACAATGAGCTAGGTACAAAGAGTATTTAAGGATGGAAAAAGTGACAACACCATGGAGGATCTCACTTCCTATGCTTCTATGAATGACCTTCACAGAAGGTCATGGGTACAGTGACCCTGAGACTTTGGTATTCTAGTGGGACAGCTCAGCTTTGAGTGTGCGCTTGACCAGGGAGTGCACTTTTTCTTCTGCTGGGAAGAATATTGGTTCTCACTGAACTTGATATTTGGGTCACACAATCTAGATCAAAATCTAGATCAGCTGACCAACTCTGGTCTTTAAGAACATGACTAATGTTGTTTGTAATTGGATTGCTGTCTTTTTTTGTATAAAACTGCATCTTCTTTATTCTGCATACTTTAATTTCAGAACAAAATAAACCAAAAAATACAATACACAACATCCAATCCCCTTGGTCAAATTACAGAGGGAATAGGGCTTGAGACTCTTGTTTCCTGCCTTAGATAACAGGACAGGCAAGAAAAGAAAAAACTAGACATCAGCAGAGAAAGCCAAGAGGGACAGGGCCACTCAAGGCTGTGGCAACCATGGGTACACTATATAAAGGGCAAAATGTTTCCAAATATAAACTCCTAATCTGCTTCTTCCAGGCAAGATGCATCCTCATCACTCTCAAGGGATGGGATCTCACCAGGAACAGCAGCACTGGGTTCCTCTGCTGTCACTTCATCTTCATCAGTGTCTGGGCCTAGCTTGACCACATAGTAGATGCAGTTGGGGTGGGTTTGGGATCCTCAAGGGAGAAGCCAGAGGACAACATTAAATTTCTGCAGTGTCTACATGATGGGGTGGTCAGGATTTATCTTCGCGTGTTTTTTGACCATCATATAGCCCATTGTAGAGTTGTCTTGAAGCGTCTGGGCTTCCATGATGTGCTCTCCAGTCGTAGGTCCTGGTCACGATGCAGCAGACTGAAGACACAAGCCTATTGGAGATTGTCACCTTCTCAACCTTCTTACCTAAGATTTCTTTCATGAGCTTGCAGAGCCTCTCAAACTTTGCCTTGCTGTCTTCCATTTTCTTCTTCTCTTCCTTATCCTCAGATAGCTCCAGGCTCTCCTTGGTAACTGAGACCAGGCTCTTCCCATCAAACTCCCTGAGCTGCTGCACGCAGTATTCATCAATGGGCTCAGTCATATGTATACCAGCTCAAAGCCCCGCTTCTGCACTCAGCTCCACAAATGCAGAGTTGGCCACATGCTCTTTGCTCTCACCAGTGACATAATAGATTGACTGCTATGTTTCCTTCATGTGAAGGGCATACTCTGACAGAGACGTCATCTCATCTCCACACTGGGAAGTGTGATAGCAAAGCAGCTCAGACAGGCATCGCCGGTTGTGGAGTCCTCATATATTCCAAGCTTCAATTTTTAGAGAATGCCCCATAGACTTATAGTTCTCCTTGTCTTCTGCCAACTCAGAAAAGAGCTCAAGGCATTTCTTAACTAACAATGTTTTTGTGAATGACTTTCAAGATTTTGCTCTGCTGAAGCATTTTGCGGGAGGTGTTCTGGGGCAGATCCTCAGAGTCAACCACACCACAGATAAAGTTGAGATATTCTTGTATCAACTCATCACTGCTGTCCATGATGAACACACAATGGACATAGAGTTTAATGTTGTCGTTTCTCTTTTTGTTCTCAAAGAGGTCAAAGGAAGCCCGATGAGGGATGAAAAGCAGTGCCCTGAATTCCAACTGACCTGCTATAGAAAAGTGCTTGACTGCCAAGTGGTCTACTCAGGCATTGGTGAGGCTCTTATAGAATTCTCATACTTCTCTTGGGTGATGTCATCCGGGATTCTGGTCCGAATGGGCTTGATTTTGTTTAATTCTTCCTGATCAATGTATTTTTCCTTAATCTTCTTGGCTTTCTTTTTCTTATCCTTACTTCTATCATCCTCCTCATCTGAGCCCACATCTTCGATCCTGGTCTTCTCTTTATCATCTTTATCTTCCCCTTCTTTCTCACCTTTCTCTTCTTCTGCCTCATTGTCATTGATTTCCTTTTCTCGTTCCTTCTCCAAATAAAGGGTGATGGGATAGTCTATGAACTGTGAAAGGTTCTTCACTACTTGTTTCACCTGCCTCCCCTCCAAGTACTCTGTCTAGTCTTCTTTCAGGTGGAGGATCACTTGGTGCCCCTGCCAACGGGCTCACCATAATCAGCACATACAGCGAAGGACTCCTAGCAGAAGATTTCCAGGCAAATTGTTCATCATCCTTGTGCTTTGTGATCACAACCACTTTCTCTGCCACCAGGTAAGCAGGATAAAAGCCAATACTAAACTGCTTGATCAGGGAGATAACTGCACCAGCCTGAAAAACCTCCATAAATGCTTTAGTACTAGACTTGGCAGTAGTTCCCAAGTTATTTATGAGATCAGCCTTGATTGTGCCATTGCCTGTGTCCACCAAGGTCAGAGTGCATTCCTGAAGGTTGGGGATGATGTCAATTTTCAACTGTTTACCACTATCCAACTTGGAAGGATCTGTCAGATTCTCATAATGAATCTTGTCCAAGGCATCAGAAGCATTAGACATCAAGTCTCGAAGGAAAATTTCCTTGTTTAATAGAAGGTATTGATGATGAGATTGGGGAAAATTCTCAACCTCCTCCTCTCCATGGTGCACCTTTTCAGGCATCTTGAAGAAATAGGGCTACAAGTACTAGAAATCAGGTGGGTCAGGGATGTCCGACTGGCACACCTCTCTACAGCTATGTGGGGGTGACTCAAGAAGATTACTATCATTTTTGACAACAACACAAAGTCTAGTATGGAAGACAGGTGTGCAATGTATATAGTTACTACTGAATGATAGGGGCTGTGCAGAGCTATAGAAGCAAAGAAGAGAGTGTCTGCAGGGCAGTTGTTGTTGGCTTCTTAGAGTAGAAAGCCCTGGCTCTTAAAAGAGCAGGGGTCTCACCAGGGCATGAGTAGGAAGGATATTCTTGGCAAGATGAACATCTTATGCATGCATCATAGTCTGCCTTTTGGTTTTTCTGCCTTCCTTCCTCAGTTCCCCTATCAGATGGTAGGCTCCCTTGGGCCTGAGAGGGCTGTGTCTTAATTTATTTTGCATTCCCATCAGCTAGCATAGTGTCATTTAAATTGCTATTTTTTGTTCAGTGGACTAAAGTTGCATTGGTAACCTTTCCAAACAGAATTAGTAATGGTGAGATGGTGTGTGCAGAATGTGTCCTATTTGTTATTAACAGGCAGCGTTTAAAACTTTGGTTCAAACCTTGGCTGCTCAGTGGGTTGTATGATCTTAAGCAATATACGTGTGCCCTCTCCAAAATTTTCCTTACAAGAAAAATAGAAAAAAAAAATCAAATCTACTTCATATTTTGTGTTGAAGACTGAATGAAATAATGTGTGAAATGTGGCTGGCATAATTGTTGGCATCTTATTCCACAGTAATTCCCCATGCTCACCTAGAACATGCTCCTTAAACTGATTTGCAATTTAGTTGTTACATTTGTCGGAAGAAAAACTTAAGGACTGGAAATATAACCCACTAGGGAATAAAAAGTCTGCAGTTGTGAAATACAACTATGTTTACAGTGTCTTGCACGTTGTTACACATCCACATATTGCAAATAGATCATGTCTAGATGATTCTTCTGGGGGGGATGGTTTAGTGGGCAGATGGTTATGCATAAGTCCCAGATGTGTTCTGGTGAGGCCCCGTCTGGAAATCAGAAGACCATGAACATTTGAAACATTCAATTTAAAAAATACTGAATATCTATTTTGATGTAGAATCATTATAAATAAATAATAATCTGTGAGAAGTATTTAAGAAAATAATTTTGGGGAAAAGAAAAACTAAACGTTCTTTCCATGAATCTCTGTGAATCAGGAAGAGCTGGTCACTGTTTGATTTTAGTGATGTGGTTAGAGATTATCGATGTCTCAGGACACCTAAGTCCCTCAGCAGTAGAATTTGAGAGTTTGCTGTTAGATTAAGCGATTTCAGGGCAAACTGGTTTCTAAATCGTGTTAAATATTTCAAAACTAGTATCTTTCCAAGTATAGACACCGCCTGAATTTTGATTAGTCTAAGCTGATGATGGCAATTTTGGTCTACCTGCCAGTAGCTGATTTTAGGTTGAGTGTAGGATGCAATTCTGGCTGGTGAAGGGAAGCTGGCTGTGAAGGCACTTTCCTCAAGCTTGACTGTGCACATGGATCACTCAGAAATCTGATAAAAGAAAAATTCTGATTCTGCAGATCTGGAGTGGGCCTGAGGGTCTGTATGTCTCCCCAGGGGAGGAAGGTGCAGATGTTGCCGGTGTGAGGATCACACTCTGATTGAGCTAAGGGATTTCTAGGTTAGGTTTCTTCCCTTTTAAAAAGAAAAATGAGGCTACATGTAGTGGTTCACACTCTGAGAGGCTGAGATGGGTAGATTGCATGAGCTCAGGAGTTTGAGACCAGCCCCAGCAAGAGTGCAACCCCGTCTCTACTAAAAATAGAAAAAGTAGCTGGGTGTTGTGGCAGGGACCTATAGTCCCAGCTACTTAGGAGGCTAAGGCAAGAGAACCACTTGAGTCCAAGACTTTGAGGTTGCTGTGAGCTACAATGACACCATGGCATGCTACCCAGGGCACAGAGTGAGACTCTGCCTTAAAAAAAAAAAAAAAAAAAAAGAGAGAGAGAGAGAGAAAGAGAGAGAGAAAAGAAGAGAGAAAGAAAATAAAAAGAAAAATGAAAGAACAAATCTGCTAATGTATTTCAAGTTGGCTCTGTGAAGTATGCTACCTTATAAACACCAAGGAAGTAACCAGTAAGCTAGGATGGCAGAACAGAACAGTGGTGGAAAACCCACCCTCACAGCCAATGCTGTTAAACTATTGAGATAAACAGCCCTGGAACTGCCAATCCTCAGTACATTTCACTGTATGAGATGATTAATTTTCCTACTGTTTAAACCATTTCTATGAATCTTTTGTTACTTGCAGCCCAAAGCATCCAAAATGATACAGTGTATGTCTGAGACTATAAGCTCAGATGACCTGTGTTACAGCTCTTGGCACCAAGTATAGAACCTGGTACACTGCAGGTGCTCCATACATGTTTACTGAATGAACACATGCAGACCTCATGAAGTCAATTGTCATTAACTGCTTGATTGGCAGGGCCCTAGTTAATAGCACAAGTCTGGGGATTTATAGATTTATATCTAGATTTGAGGACTGTATAACATTTAATCTCACTCAGCAACATATTTCATGTGAGATTTGGGTGATACTGATTAGCTTAAGTCCTACAAAATGTGGAATGTTCTTCCTATTTTATCTCCTAGAAACCCAACACCTCCTTCAGGTGAGTTTAGGTTGGTTGGTGTTTTTCAAACTGTGGAATATAAAATTAATTAAGTCACAACCAGCATTTAATTAAATAGACTTAGACCAGAAGAGAAAACAGGAAAGTGCATCCTAGGTACTATGAAATGCTTATTTTACTCACATGTGTGTATATACCCACCGTGTCATGATTTAGAACATATTTCTTACTCTGAATTATGGTCTTAAATGTTAGAAAAACACCAGGCTGGGCCAAAGAACTAGTGTGTCCTTCTGAGGAGCTGTCAAGTGCACCACAGTCCCACAGAGGCTCAAAGCCAGCTCCCTAACCCCGTCCTTCCCCAGTCCAGTATCCACACCCCACATGGTGGCCCCAACCCAGGAAATGATCCTTTGTTGAACTTTCCTGACTCCCTGAGTACTTTGTGGTCTCATTATTCACTCTTCCAGCAACTATTTCCTGTAGTAGGAACCAAGGCTCCCAAGAGGCTCTCAGAGGCCCCCTGAGTGGATTGGCCTCTTGCTTGCTGCCTCCAGGCCAGACCACACAGATCACAATCATCTCACCCCTAGGTTGAACTGTCTGTGCTCTGCCTCAACAGGGACCTGGGCCATAGTCAGCATTTGGGATTTCAGAGGCTTTCCTCAGTTAGTGGCCTGGAGTTTAGGACTAATTCTTGCTTTACCTGCTTCTGGAAGTGCTGGGTTAGAGGAACATTTGATGATAGGACTTGGGTCCTGAGTCTGCGACATCACTCTATTGATTGTTGGGGGACACAACAGCCCTGCCAGCCACACTTGAGAGAGGATGTGGAAGCAACAGCTCCCCATCTCTTTGCCACTCTATATATCCTGACTCCTACAGGTAATTTCCGTCTCCCCTGGATCTGCAAATGTGAGCAAAGGTCAGAGGTGCTGGAGAAAGACACTGTCACCTCTCCCTCTGCCCTCTGCTTACAAACCACATTTCAGTGAAAGCTAACCTCTGCAATATTCCACCCCTGGACATTTTCTTAGGCTGTGTCCTTCATCTGAAATTGCTCCCTTCACAGCCTGAGTGAGAGTGAGATCCCATTTTTACTAAAATAGAAGAATTAGCCAGGAGTTGTGGTGGGTGCTTGTAAACCCAGTCACTTGGGAGGCTGAGACAGGAGGATCACTTTAAGCTAGAAGTTTGAGGTTGCTGTGAGCTATAACATCATGGTACCACTCTATCTTGGGCAACAGAGACTCTGTCTCAGAAAAAAAGAAAAAAATTCTCCTCTCATCTAGTCCATGCAGGTGTAAGTCCTACCCATGTGCCAAGGTAGAGCTCATACCACTAGGCTTTCGCCACTTCCCCAACCTTCCTTGCAGGATTTAATCGAGTGTCCCTCTGAATCTCCCAGGGTTTTGTTTGTGCCTTTGCTTGAGCTTGTATCCCATTCTGTCTCATACTATAGTAATCTGAGTTCCTGTCCAGTCTCCTCTGTATGATTCTAACTCCTTGCAACTGCGTTTTATTTATCTTTACTTCACCAACTACTGGGCATGCAGTAGGTGCTGCACACATCATAGGACTGATGTCCTGTTATTTTTATAGTTAAAAATGGTCAATAACATATACAATTGATAACTTTTTGACAAAGGTGCCAAGACTATTTAATGGGGAAGATGGCAGTCTTTTCAACAAATGATGTTGGGGAAATGGATATCCACATGCTAAAGAATAAAGCCGGAACCTTACCTAACACCACATACAAAAATTAACTCAAAACAGATCAAAGACCTAAACATAAGAGCTGACACTATAGAACTCTCAGAAGAAAACATAGTAAAACAAGACTTATTCTATCTGAAGAGAAACCAAAGTATTAAATATTGTAGAAAATCTTCATGACATTGGGTTTGGTGATTTCTTGCATGTGACACCAAAAGCACAGGCAAAAAGAGAGAAAAATACATTAGACTTCATCAAAATTAAGAACTTTGTGTATCAAAGGATATTATCAGGAGAGTAAAAAAACTGACAAAATGGGAAAGAATATTTGCAAGTCATAGATCTGATAAGGGACTAATATTCAGTAAATATAAAGAGTTCTTATAACTTGACAATAAAAATGCAAACAGTCCAATTCATAAATGGGCAAAGAACTCGAATAAATATTTCTCCAAAGAAGACATACAAACGGCCAAAAATCATGTGAAAATATGTTCAACATCTCTTCATCAGGAGAAGGCAAAGCAAAGCCTTAGTGAGATACCACCTCACACCCATTAGGATGGCTGGTATAACAAACAAACAAACCAGGAATAACAAGTGTTAGTGAGAATGAGGAGAAATTGGAACCCTTGTGCACTGGTAGTGGGGATGTAAATTGATGCAACTGCTGAAAGAAACAGTATAAAGGTTCTCTGAAAATTAAAAAGTAAAATTACAGTGTGAGCCAGCAATGAAAAGAATTGAAAGCAGGTCGTCAAAGAAACATTTGTGCATCTGTGTTCATAGCAGCATTATTTACCCTAGCCAAAAAGGAGGTTGACTAAAGAAATAAGCCAAGCTTCTAAAGAATTAAAGTTAATTTTGTTTAGAAGCCTTAGTATGGATGATAGACTGCGGCCAATGGCTGGGAGCAGTAATGTCAGTCTGCTCCAGCACAGTATTTGAGCTTGCTGTCTGTATACAGTGGTGGGATTTAGTATGTATAAAATCACACCACACATACTCACTAGTTAAAAGTGGCTGAAGTAGGGGGAGGAGCAAGATGGTGGCCCCGTAATAGCTTCCTTGCAGCTGGGCATTGGGAGACTAGGGAGAGAAGACTCCAGGTGTCTCTGGTTGGTGAGTTTTGCCCAGAAACATCTCTTTGGGGATACAGGGAGTCAGCGAGGGACTTCTGGACCCCATGAAGAGGAAAAAAGCAATGGAGAACTGGCAAGTGGTTGTGTGTGCTCATTCACAGTGAGATTGCAAACTGGAAAGGCCTTACCCATGAGCTGCTTTTTTGTTTTTTTGTTTTTTGTTTTTTGTTTTTTTACTTGACACTCAGTTGAACTACCTTGGGAGAACTTGGGTGTGAGTGGGGAGGACTTTAAATGTTGTCTAGGGCCCCGGGACTGTGCCTCAGAGCCAGACTTAGCTAATAGTGTTCAGCTGTTGGCCACACAGAGCCACTGTGGGAGAACTGCCCCAGCAAGTTCTGCCCTCAGGGTCACAGAGTGAGGATCAGGTGGGAGACCTTGGGAGACCTGCCTGAGCAGCCTAAAGACGGAAACTGAGACACCTTACAGCCTTGGCCTTCATGGGCATAGAGTGAGACCGGTTTTGGCACACTGGATAAGCAGGCAGCCACTTTAGGAGTGATCCCAGTGGCAAGAGCTTTTCTGGGAAAGCTTCTGCTTAGCCAGGGTTAGCAGTTTAAAGTGTCTTTTAAGAAGGCTGAGGAGAGATTTAGGGTCTCCACCCTGTAGGGTTTGAGAAATCAGGAGATGCCTCTAGTCTCCATCTCGTAAGCTGTATCAGCATTGTGATTAACATCTTATACTCCAGAAGATCACCTATTGCCCAGACAATATTCATCAAGATTTATATAGTGCTTTGTTTTTGTTTTTTTCTTTCTTTTCTTTCTTCATTTTTCTAGTTTAAATATAATTTTCCATTGTTGCTTTCTTTAATAATTAGAACTTCATTGTTGCTAGTGTTTCTACCCCTATTATGTGGTTTCCCCACCAATTTTATTCCATAAAGTTTTCTGTTGGCTTGATTTATAGCATTTTTATCTTTCCTCTCTACTTGGTGGAGGTAGGGTACTGTGTCTGAACAGGCTGGTAAAGAGCTGCTGACCTCAAGGGAAACACCCAACCTGGCACCTCCAGAGGTTGGGGGGGTTTAAGATTGGGTCAAAAACTCTACTGTACACCTATCTTGCTCCTGTCTCCCTCTTTCTGTGCCTCTCTTTTAATTGGCAATATTCCTTTTTACTCATCCCCTCTCCTTTGTCTTTTTTCTTTTCTTTTCTTTTCTTTTTTAAAATCTTCTTTCCCTTCTTGTTCTTCAATCTTCTCATCCTTCTGGTCCTGTACCAAAAGGACTCATCGAAACCCTAGGCCAGAGGCACAGTAACTTAAAGGGCAAGAGGAAGTGAAAAGAAAATTAGGGCAAGGAAACAGATAAAAGAAAACACTCATGAAGAAGAATCAGCAGAAAAATACTGGCAACATGAAAATACAGTCCAGAGCAAACCCCCTCACCCCACAAGGGACCATGAGGTAGCTACTGCAGAGGATTCCACCTATAAAGAAATGTTAGGAATGACAGAAAGGGAATTTAGAATACACATGATGAAAAAAATGAAGGAAATGATGGAAACAATGAAGGAAATTGATGATAAAGTAAATGTTAGAAAGACAGAAAGGGAATTTAGAATACACATGATGAAAACAATGAAGGAAATGATGGAAACAATGAAGGAAATTGATGATAAAATGGAAAATAACCAAAAGGGAATCCAAAAACAGAATCAAATAAGAGATGAATGATATGAAGAATATAGACAGTATATAGCAGAGCTGAAGGAACTGAAGCAGTCAATTAGAGAACTTATAGATGCAATAGTAAGTATCAACAACAGATTAGACCACGCAGAAGAAAGAATTTCAGAGGAAGAGGACAAAGCTCTTGAGATAACTCAGATAGTTAAAGAGGCAGAAAAAAAGAGAGAGAAAGCAGAACATTCACTGACAGAACTATGGGACTTTATGAAGCGTTCAAACATATGAGTTATAGGTACCCCAGAAGGGGAAGAAGAATGCCCCAGGGGAATAGAAGCCATACTAGAGTATATTATAAACAAAAATTTCCCAAATAACACCAAAGATTCTGACACACTGCTTTCAGAGGGATATTGGACCCCAGGTCACCTCAATTCTAACTGAACTTCTCCAAGACACATTGTGATGAATCTATCTAAAGTCAGGGCAAAAGAAAAGATTCTTCAAGCTGTCAGGGGAAAATCCATCAGGGTGACTGCAGACATCTCTAATGAAACATTTCATGAAGAAGACAATGGTAATTTACCTTTAATCTACTTAAACAGAACAATTTCCAGCCCCAAATTCTATATCCTGCTAAGCTAAGCTTTAAAATTGACAGAGAAATCAAATAATTTACTGATATGCAAACACTGAAGAAATTCACCAGAACAAGACCAGCTCTGCAGGAAATACTTCAACCTGTTCTACACACTGACCATCACAATGGTTCAACAGCAAAGTAAAAACTCAGCAATTAAAGGAAAGAACCTAACTTCCACAATGGTGCAAAAGATAAAACCAAGCAATGGACTCTCACAAAATAAGATGAATAGAATACTGCCACACTTATCAATTATCTCAATAAATGTTAATGGCTTGAATTCCCCACTGAAGAGGCATGGATTGACTGATTAGATTAAAAGCACAAGCCATCCATTTGTTGTCTACAGGAAACACATGTACCTTCAAAAGACAAGTTAAAACTCAGAGTTAAGGGTTGGAAGATAATTTTTCAGGCAAACAATTCAGAAGAAAAGAAGAGCTGCAATCTTATTTTCAGATGCATGTGGATTTAAAGAAACTAAAGTCAAAAAAGACAAAGATGGTCATTTTATATTGGTCAAGGGAAAAATACAACAAGAAGACATTTCCATTGTTAATATTTATGCACCCAACTTAAATACTCCCAGATTCTTGAAACAGACCTTACTTAGTCTGAGCAATATGATATCCTATAGCACCATAATAACAGGGGACTTTAACACTCCTCTCACAGAGCTGGACAGATCCTCTAAACAGAAATTAAACAAAGATATAAGGGACTTAAATGAGACCCTAGAACAACTGTGCTTCATAGATGCACATAGAACACTCCATCTCAAAGATAATCCATCTCAAAGATAAATAATATACATTCTTCTCATCATCCCATGGAACATGCTCCAAAATTGATCATGTCCTAGGCCACAAAACAAACCTCAACAGAATCAAAAGAATTGAAATTTTACCTTGTATCTTCTCAGACCACAAGACACTAAAGGTGGAACTCAACTCCAACAAATATGTTTAACCCCACACAAAGGCATGGAAATTAAACAATCTTTTGTTGAATGACAGTTGGGTGCAGGAAGAAATAAAAGAGGAAACCATTAACTTCCTTGAGAACAACAATAATGAAGACACAAGCTACCAAAACCTGTGGGATACTGCAAAAGCAGTTCTGTGAGGAAAATTTATCTCTTTAGATGCCTACATTCAAAAAATAGAAAGAGAGCACATCAACAAACTCAGAAGCCATCTTATAGAATTGGAAAAAGAAGAAAAATCTAACCCTAAACCCAGTAGAAGAAAAGAAACATCCAAAATTAAATCAGAGATCAATGAAATTGAAAACAAAAGAATCATTCAGAAAATTAATGAAACAAGGAGTTAGTTTTTTGAAAGAATAAACAAAATAGATAAACCTTTGGCTAAACTAACTAGAAATAGAAAAGTAAAATATATAGTAACCTCCATCAGAAATGATAAAGGGGAAACAACAACAGATGTTCCAGATATATAAGAGATCATCTCTGAATACTACCAGAAACTCTATGCCCAGAAATTTGACAATGTGAAGGAAATGGATCAATATTTGGAATTACACCCTCTCCCTAGACTTAGCCAGGAAGAAATAGAGCTCCTGAACATCAATTTCAAGCACTGAGATCAAAGAAACAATAAAAAAGCTTCCAACCAAAAAATGCCCTGGTCCAGATGGCTTCACACTAGAATTCTATCAAACCTTCAAAGAAGAGCTTATTCCCATACTGCAGAAATTATTCCAAAAAATTGAGGAAAAAGGAATCTTCCCCCAATACATTCTACAAGGCAAACCCTGATACCAAAACCAGGAAAAGACCCAACTAAAAAGGAGAATTTCAGACCAATCTCACTCATGAATATAGATGCAAAAATTCTCAACAAAATCCTAGCCACTAGATTACAGCTTATCATCAAAAAAGTCATACATCATGATCAAGTAGGTTTCATTCCAGGGATGCAAGGCTGGCTTAACATACACAAGTCCATAAACATTATTCACAATATTAACAGAAGCAAGACTATATGATCCTCTCAATAGATGTAGAAAAAGCATTTAATAAAATCCAGCATCCTTTTCTAATTAGCACACTGAAGTGTATAGGCATAGGTGGCACATTTCTTAAACTTATTGAAGCTACCCATGACAAACCCCTAGCTAATATTTTACTGAATGGAGTAAAAATGAAAGCTTATTCTCTTAGAACTGGAACCAGACAAGGTAATCCTCTGTCACTATTACTATTCAACATAGTACTAGGAAGTTCTAGCCAATACAATTAGGCAAGACAAGGAAATAAAGGGCATCCAAATGGGTGCAGAGGAAGTCAAACTCTCCCTTTTTGTTGACAATATGATATTATATCTAGAGAACCCCAAAGACTCAACCACAAGACTCTTAGAAGTCATCAAAAAATACAGTAATGTCTCAGGATATAAAATCAATGTCCACAGTCAGTAGCCTTTGTATACGCCAATAACAATCAAGATGAGAGACTAATTAAGGATGCAACTGCCTTCACCATAGCTTCAAAGAAAATAAAATACCCAGGAATATAACAAAAGGGGTGAATGACCTCTGTAAGGAAAATTGTGAAACCCTAAGAAAGGAAATAGCAGAGGATATTAACAAATGGAAGAACATACTGTGCTCAGAGCTGGGAAGAATCAACATTGTTAAAATGTCTATATTTCCCAAAGCAATCTACCAATTCAATGCCATTCCTATTAAAATACCAATATCGTACTTTCAAGACTTGGAAAAAATGATTCTGTATTTTGTATAGAACCAGAAAAAAACCCATATAGCTAAGGCAGTTCTTAGTAATAAAAACAAAGCTGTGGGCATCAGCATACCACATATTAGGCTATATATACTATAAAGCCATAGTGGTCAAGACAGCATTAGACTGGCACAAAAATAGAGGCATAGACATTTGGAATAGAATAGAAAACCAGGAAATGAAACTAACATCCTACAACCACCTAATCTTTGATTAAACCAAACAAGAACATACACTGGGAGAAAGACTTCATATTCAATAAATGGTGCTGGGAAAACTGGATATCCACATGTAAAAGACTGAAACTGGACCCACACCTTTCTCCACTCACAAAAATTTATTCAAGATGGATAAAGGACTTAAATTTAAAGCACAAAACAACACTAATCCTCAAAGAAAGCATAGGAAAAACACTGGAAGATATTGGCCTGGGGAAAAATTTCATGTAGAAGACTGCTGTGGAAATTGCAACAACAAACATAAACAAATGAGACTTAATTAAACTGAAAAGCTTCTGTACAGCCAAGGAGACAACAACCAAAGCAAATAGACAACCCACACAATGGGAAGGATATTTGCATATTTTGAATCAGACAAAAGCTTGATAACTAGGATATATGGAGAACTCAAATTAATTCATATGTAAAAAGGCAACAATACCATATATCAATGGGCAAGAGACATGAATAGAACCTTCCCTAAAGAAGACAGACAAATGTCTAACAAACATATGAAAAAATGCTCATCCTAATTATTATTATGCTCCCTATTATTATGCTCCCATCCTAATTATTATTATGCTCCCTAGGGAAAAATGCTCCCTAATTATTAGAGAAATGCAAATCAAAACCACCCTGAGGTACCATCTAACCCCAGTGAGAATGGCCCACATCACAAAATCTCAAAACTACAGATGCTGGCATGGATGTGGAGAGAAGAGAACACTTTTACACTTTTGGTGGGACTGCAAACTAATACAACCTTTTTGGAAGGAAGTATGTAGGAACCTTAAAGAACTCAAGCTAGACCTCCCATTTGATCCTGCAATCCCATTACTGGGCATCTACCCAGAAGGGAAAAAGTCCGTCTTTTTAAGGACACTTGCACTACACTGTTTATTGCAGCTCAATTTACAATCACCAAAATGTGGAAATAGCCTAAATGCCCACCAAACCAGGAATGGATTAACAAGCTGTGGTATATTTACACCATGGAATACTATTCAGTCATTTTAAAAAATGGAGACTTTACATCTTTTGTATTAACCTGGATGGAAGTGGAACACATGATTCTTAGTAAAGCATCACAAGAATGGAGAAGCATGAATCCTATGTATTCAATTTTGATATGAGGACAATTAATGACAATTAATGACATGGTGGGGGTGGATGAAGGGGTGAGCAGAGAGAGAAAGGAGGAGAGAGGGGGGGGGGAAAGGACGAGCAGAGAACGGGAAGGCCAGAGGGGGCGGGGTCTTGGTGTGTGGCACACCTTTTGGGGGCAAGGCACGATTGTAAGAGGGACTTTGCCAAACAAATGCAATCAGTGTGACCTGGTTTCTTGTACCCTCAATGAATCCAACAATAAAAAAAAAAAGTGATTAAAGTAGAATCACACCAATGTTTGAGCTCAAGGTGTATCTGGTTGTAGAATATTGAAGTATAATTAACTCTGTTCGGCATTACCTTATGTGTAGGAAAAGGCAAGGAATAGGATCATTTGTCTTTTTTATTTTTTGAGACAGAGTCTCACTGTGTCACCCTGGGTAGAGTGCCATGGTGTCATACCTCACAGCAACCTCAAATTCTTGGGCTTGAGCAATCCTCCTGTTTTAGCCTCCTGAGTAACTGGGATTACAGGTGCCCACCACAATACCCAGCTAGTTTTTCTATTTTTAGTAGAGACTAGGGCAACGGTTCTCAACCTGTGGGTCATGACCCACAGGAACTGTATTAAAGGGCTGCAGCATTAGGAAGGTTGAGAACCACTGGATTAGGGTCTCACTCTTTTTTTTTTGGCTGGGGCTGGGTTTGAACCCACCACGTCCAGTATATGGGGCTGTTGCCCTACTCCTTCAGCCACAGGTGCCATCCTAGGGTCTCACTCTTGCTCAGGCTGGTCTCAATCTCCTAAGCTCAGGGAATTCACCAGCCTTGGCCTCCCAGAGTGCTAGGGTTACAGGTGTGAGCCACTTTGCCTGTCAGGATCTTTTATCTTTTAAGGAATATAGTGACTCAGGCAACAGACGTGGGTGGCCAGGTGCTCTATTTTGTTTTGTGTCCAAAATATCTTTCTGGAGGATTGCAAGTCATCACAGAGTCAGTGGCTTTGTGGAATATGTTGGCAAACAGCAATGAGCTTTTTATGTTTCTTGTTTTTTCTCTAGGGCTGGGGGTGGAAGCAACCCACGTGCCCATTGACAGATGAATGGATAAACAAAATGTGGTATATACATGCAATGGAATATTATTCAATCTTCAAAAGAGATAGCATTGTAATACATGCTACAACATGATGTACCTTGAAACATTAACTAAGTGAAATAATTAACTTATATGAGTTACTTACAATGGGCAGATTCATAGAGACAGAAAGCAGAACAGAGGTTACCAGGGGCTGGTGGGGGGTGGGAGGGATGGAGAATGATTATTTAATAGGTACAGAGTTTCCTTAGGAATGATTCAAAAGTTCTGGAAATAGTGGTGGTGGTTGTGCCACAAAGTGAATGTACTTAATGCCATTGAACTGTACCCTCAAAAATGGTTAAAATGGTAAATCTATGTTATTCACATTCTACTACAATAAATAGAACAAAAAGGTCAGTGAGTTGCTAGCCTGCATTAATAGAAATGGTGCTCTCTAGCCTCCTGAATGGAGGAAAAGGATCAATCAGGATGCTGGGGGACCGTGAGATACCTGAAAACACACACCAACACACACACCACTTCTGTCTGGGCCCTGAGTATCCAGCTTCTCCACAGAGACGCAGCAGGTTGCTAAGTCCCCTGGGTCTCTAAGCCTGTGGTTCTAGAGTGCCCTGGGGCTCCTGGACTTCCACAAAGTCTGGGACAAGACCAGGGTTTCATGATGTCTGTTTTTGGCTCTGATACATTGCCGGGATTGTCCATGTGAGCAAGAGCACACACCTCTACCAGCTGTGAGGTGACGTTCCTGGGAGTAGCAGGAGCATGCGCACATGACGTTGGCAGGTACACCACATCAGGGCAGGAGCTTCATGGGGGAGCGGGGTGGGGAGGATTACTCTACTGAGTGTGCCCTGGGGAAGGTGAAATGCCTGGCTCTCAAGCGGAGCAACCCAACAACCATGATATCTAAGCTGTCAATGCTTCTTTTTTTGTTGTTTGTTTTTGTTTTTCAAGACAGGGTCTTATTCTGTCCCCCTGAGTAAAGTGAACCACAGCTCCAGCAACCTCAAACTCTTGGGCTTGAGCAATCCTCCTGTCCAAGCCTACCCAGTAACTGGGACTGTATGCCCTGCTAGTCTTTCTATTTTTAGTAGAGATAGGGGTTGTGGGGGCGGGAGTTGGGTGGGGAGAGTGGAGGGTGGGAGGGTAGGGGTGGTGGTGTCATCTCACTCTTGCTCAGGCTGGTCTCAAACTCCTGAGCTCAAGCAAATCCACCCTCCTTGGCCTACCAGAGTGCTGGGATTATAGGTGGTGAGCCACCACCACAAGCAGTGAACACTTCTTGAGTAAAGACCTGCTCTGGAACCTTGAGCCAAGTGAAGGAGTCTTAAATCTTGAGACAACACCTGTCTCTCTCTTTGAAAGATGAACTTCTCTCAGGTTAGCACAAGTAAAAGGAATTTGTGGCCTTCATTCCTGTTCTTAATCCATGGCTTTTGCTGGTGGTTTCTGAACTGCTGTCATCTAATTCTCTTGTTCCTGACTGGGAGTCCTCTCCTGGCCCTGCCCTGGACATGATCAACTTCCCAGCTTTCACAGATTTCCTTGTCCTGCAAGGCCCTTCCCAGACTTCAAAGCCCCTCTTCTCCTGGTGGTGCCGATGTGCTGGTTGTCACACACCATGGTGTCTGGCCGACTGTGCGGAAGCCTGTTAGCACCACCAGAGACCAACCTTCCTTCCTTCCTTCCTTCCTTCCTTCCTTCCTTCCTTCCTTTTTTTTTTTTTTTTTTTTTTTTTTTTTTTTTTTTTTTTTTTTGGTTGGGGTGTGTCGCGGGGATGCGTGTCCTGCCGCGTTATCGGCTGACTAGCAGAGCCACGCCCCCCCGCCCCCCCCCCCCAACCCCCCCACACCCCCCACCCCCACCCCCCCCCCCCCCCCCCCCCCCCCCCCCCCCCCCCCCCCCCCCCCCCCCCCCCCCCCCCCCCCCCCCCCCCCCCCCCCCCCCCCCCCCCCCCCCCCCCCCCCCCCCCCCCCCCCCCCCCCCCCC
>CAUYPK010027139.1:0-13492 GCA_963574355.1 Loris lydekkerianus
TGGGTCTTTCCCTGGTTTGGGGATCAAGGTGATGTTTGCTTCATAGAATGTGTTGGGTAATATTCCTTCTTTTTCTATATTTTGGAAGAGATTTAGCAGTATAGGTACTAGTTCTTCTTTAAAGGTTTGGTAGAATTCTGAGGAACAGAGAAACAAGGGTACAAATTTAGAGTTGTAAGTGGCATGCGATGGTAATCTTTTATTAGTAGTAAACAACTTGTTTTTCTGAGAAATTAGATTTTACAAAGTCTTTTACTATCTTCTTTGAACCTTAAAACAACCCTGTTAGGTTTTATTCTTCTTGGAAAATAAAATTTTCAGAGGGATTCACAGATGTGAATTAAAATTTTTTTTTAGCCTCAGCCCATAGTAAGAAACATATTGCATTTTACTATAATCTAATACAAAAAGTGTATGTAAAGATAGACAGACTAGATACAGACAGATATAAAGATAGGAAATAAGCTACACAGATACTTGCAAAGTGAAACAAAAAGTTTTATAAGCCATGGATAGGTAGCTAGCTAGCTAGACTACAGACACACAGATACAGTGAAACACAAACGGCTAGCTGGACTCAGTTGATTTATGGACCATCAACACATCCTGAATGGTGTGAAAACTCTGGTGTTAGGGACCTGAACAAACGTTTGCAGCTGGAGCACCGCAGCATTGTGGAGCTCTGTGTCACCAGCCCAGGGCTCTGATAAAACTGATCTTCTGACTCTCCAGTTTCCACTCAAGTGTATGGTCTAGGAAGAGAATGGCTTTGATGGACTTGATGGGACAACCATTAACCCCAAGGACATGGAGGCTGGCAGGGGGTCAGGGAAAGAGTGGGGAGCCTGGAGGGCCTCGGAGCTGGGTGCTAGCCCTTAGAGGCTGTCTGGGCTGGACGAGGTTACCACTTCCTGCAAAGCCTCGGGATCTTGTATGTGAAATGTCTGCCCTGAATTATTTTTGGAAGAATTAAGTGGAGTGGTTTATATGAATCTCTGACCAGAACTCTGTGCTCTTCTGGTCCCATGTCTCTCACTCTCATTCTCATGTCTCTCATGTCTCTCATCTCTCATTCTCTGTGAAGCATACTGCTATCACATGTGCTCTGAGTTTGGGTGTGGGGCTGAATTCATACTCCTGAATTTGGGCCATCTCAAACACGGAAGCAAGAATTGATTATGGGTAGAGTGTTTATTCCAGATGAAACCACATCGGAGAATGAATAAGCAAGGCCAATATCCAGCAGAAGTTGTGTATGGGGGAAGAGGAGAGGTGAAATTATCCTTTCACTAGGATATTTAATATTTCTTGAGGAAAGTGGAAGTCTTCTCTTCCAGGGCACTAAAGGGCATCTGGGGTCCAGCTGGGGCCTGGGTCTGGAGCAGAGCTGGCTCTTGGGAGGGATATGAACACCATCGCCAAGCCATGGCAGGCTGAGAAGGAAGGACGAAGAGCCTGGGACCCCTGGTGGGGCCCTGAGGCTTCTGGGCGCAGGAGCAGAGCTAACTTGCTACTGAATTTGAGGAACTTCCTTCTCGGGTGGTAAATTCACTCTTCAATTGAGATCTGAAATCATGGCAGGCACATGGGGAAAGGGCCAGATTCGAGTGTGGATGTAAGAGTGTGTGTGTGTGTGAAGAAGTGGATGGGAGAAGGCCATAGAAATACAGAGAAGTCATGAGAGGCAGAGAAGACGGTAAGAAGGGCCACTCATGAGGTCAGGACAGGATAGGAGCAAACAGCCAGAATGTCTGAGTAGGCAGGAGGCCGAGTTTTGATGACAGCTATAGCAGGGCGGCTTAGGGCAGTATTGGGGCAGGTAAGGAAGATGTTTTGGGGACAGCTCAGGAAGTCAGTTATGGGCCCATCCAATTGAGACCTGAGCATCTGTGTCCTGGCCATCATGTTAAACCTCTCACCCTCATTCCTTTAAGCTCCTGAATGAGCACGCAGGTTTGGTACTATTATTATGCTGATTTTGTAGTAAATAAAGGTACAGAGATATTAAGAAACAAGCCAGTTAGGAAGTGAAAGAAGGCAGAAAGGAATGCAGACAGTTTGGCTCAGCAGATTGTCATTGTAATGGCAATGCCAGGGTGCTGGCCTCTGCTCGGGTTTCTGCTCCACTGCAACATGATGGGCAAATTACAAAGACTGCAGTGGCTGGTAAGGGAAGCATACGCCTGTCAAAACTAACCACTTCCTTTTTTTTTTTTTTTTTTTTTTTTTACTGAAACATATCACAGGACCACAAGCTGGGAGAGGTCACCTGATAACAACCTAACCAAACTATTAATGAAAGTCTGGGTCCCATTCTTTATCTTCTTTCTCAGGTCCTGCTGCCAGAAGGGCAAACCAAAACCAAGGGCAAGAACATGCTGGGTGACCTCCCACATCCTAAATGCAAGATCAAGTGCTGTGGAGTAGGAGGAAAGCCAGGGCTCTTCGTTAAGGCAAACACCATTAGACATATGTTCAAGACAATAGGCTGTTTTGACCCCAGCAAGTATTTGGACCACAGTACAAATTCATTTTCCTCTCAGAGGTTAGAGGAAGCAGAGGATTGTTTTCTAGGCCAGGAGCCACCATCATGAATATGTATTCCTCAATAATAAAATCTGTGTTAAAAAACATGCACATGTACACAGGCAGCTACTAATTAAATCAATATTTTGGCAGACCTATGGTGCTTTGGGCAGTGTGTGTGTGCGTGTATGCACAGAACACCTTTGTGATGCATTTCTCCCTATCTTTATCTTGTTTAGTAACTGCCTACCTTGGCTTCCAAATTCTTTCTTGTTATCCTATGATCCACCTTAGTGGTAGAATGAGACTCTGTGTCCCCTGCATATTTTATTGTTTACATGTTGGTCATCCAATCTAAAATAAGACAATCAAAGGTTTACCCAAGAAATTTAAGGACATAAACTGAGAAATAGGGTGTAGTTATGTTGAGGAAGTCTATTCATATGAATAATTTGGCAGAAACAGCACCTGCTACATGTTCTTATTAAGTGGATAAGAAAACCTTAAGGAAAGAGGGAGGGAGGGAAGGATATGAAAGGAAGGGAGAGAGAGAAGTAGAGCAGAGAGAGAGATAACAGCTGAGATGAGAGGTTGAAAACATCGTCTACGTGGGCCCTTAACTCCAGCCATTCCTAGTATTCCTGTGTTAAAATCCATGACACGCCTTGCTATCCTTATGATAAACTTCCCCTTTTGCTTCATTTAACTGAATTCTCAATGCTACTTGACTGCTCCAAGAGTCCTAGTTGCAATCCTACAAACCTTATTGATCCCCAGCTGTATGCCACGGCTTGTGCTGGGTGCTGAGAATGCTCAGGACTCAGACCTTTTTCCCAAACCTTCACAGTCAAGAGGAAGTGATGCTGCTTAGGGCTTTGGGTTCAGCAGGTGGGCTTTGGGTTCAGCAGGTGGGAAAGGACTCTCTCCTAAAAGACCTCTGAGATGGGGAGAATGAACTCTTTAGCGAGTCAAGGGGCTAGGGGCTCTTTCTAGAGATGGTGGTGCTTCCGCTGTGTCTTGAAGGGTGAGGAAGCCCACTGCTGGTTGGAAGACCCTGTGCAGACTTGGAGGTGTGCAATAGCAAGGCCTGAATTAGTGCAAGGATTTGCTTTGGCTGTATAGAGGAATAATGCATTATTAGGATAGCTTAGGGTAGGAAGAGAGGCCAGAAGGAAAGGTGGGGGCAGAGTAGGAAGGACCCTGTAGGCCACTTTAAAGATAATGGGCTTGGCCCTGGTAGATTGTTGAGCAGATTCTATTGTAGAAGTTGACAATGATGTTTCCATTCCACAGCAGACATCCTTGGAAAAAAGAGAAGCCCACAGTAGGGCAGGACATATATGTGTGTATATTTAAACATTTTCTTTTCCCCAAACTGGGATTGTTTTCTGATAATGTGGATTACATAGATGTTCTGAAAGATTCATCTTAAAAAACCTAATGCAAATGTGCTCTTCTTTCTTCATTTGAACACATTTTGATTAACCAAAAGTCTTCAAACTGAATGATTCCTGGTATTTTTCCAATAGGTATAAACAGAAGAAAGAGTATTGGGTACACAAATCTATACAAATTGGTGGAATAATAAATAAGCAGTAAATAAGAATAGCAGCAACACCCATGGCTGACAGAGAGCGTCTGCCACGTGCTGGGGACAGTGCCAAGTGTGTGTTTGAGAGACAGACCCAGTAACATAATGAACTGATAGTGTCTGTGAGGGGAGGGGTGGACAAAGGCTGCTGGATACACATCCTGGCTCTGCCACTGGCTGTCAATGTGGCCTTACATATGTCACATTAAATGGGGACAGCTATAATAATTTCCTTCTAGGGCTGTCAGGAGGATTCAGTGTAGTAATTCAAGTTCAATGCCAGGAACCCTGTTAGTGCTCAAGAAGTGTAAATTATTTGTTCCTTGAAATTAAGTAAAAGAGAGATGATTGATAGGATAGATAGATAAACATTGATATATAATATTTAAGAATATATCTCTCAGCCATATTCCAATGTAACTCACATCCTATACATTTCTCCTCACTGAAAAATCCGGTATGTTTATATGACATAATACATCAGTTGGAGACCACCTGAGGGGAAATCCAAGCCATAGGAAAGCTGAAGATGGCTCTTTCTGACTGATAGGAAGCCTTAAAATTCTATGATTTATACACTATTCTTAGCGGGTACAGATGGCTTTGATAAAATGATTTGTATTTTAATTTATTACTCCAATAAATATATATTGGAGATCATTTGGAAAAATAAAATTAACTTTAAGGTCTACTTTCCATGTTAACATTTTAGATATTTTCCTTTTGGTTTCTTTTCACGCAGAGTCATTTCACATAGAATTGTGATGCACACTCAAACACACACATACACACAATTTCATACCTTTCACTTTCATTTTTTTCCTTATTAGATAATCATTTAAAAACTTAATTTAAATTTTTGTAACTACATCTCAAATATATGCTTGTGATGCCTTTCTAGGGATGGTAAATAATTGATGTGACCATTTCTCCACATTGGATATCTCTATTGCTTCCAAATCATAATGAATTTGAATAGACACATATTAATGTCATTAAGAGAAATACAAGGAAATTGTGCTTAAACTGATGCATTAGATCAACACACTTGCAAACAAATCCAGCTCTGATGTCACCAACATGAAAACTTGTAACAGGTGAAGGTCATTGGAGAGACAATGATGACACCATAGCAACCGGGTGCTTGTTCTCTTAAAGGAAGAAAGACAGCCAGACGTATGTAAGGTCAGGGTCCACCACTTCCTAGCTGTGACCTTGCACATCTATTTCTTCACCTCTCCAAGCATCATTTTCTCCTGTATAAAATGTGAATAACGTTGCATCCCTCACAAGGTGGTTGTGAATATGATTCACAACCATCCCATACCTATCATCCGGAATGCCACCTACGTGATACTCATTGTGCTAACCAGACATGACATCTGTGGATCCAAACTTCATATCTTCTATAGACAAAAAAAACCTATGCAAGCAGGAATGATGTCTCCTTTATACCTTTAGTACCTAAAACGATGGCTAGGTATACTGTCACATAGCAGGCACTTGGTCAAAAGGTGTTGAACAAATAAATAATCCCTCAATATGAAAACTTGAAAAAATTTAGTAATCATTTCATCTTCTCAGGAAACTATGTGATCTCCATTTTCTATGCCCAACACTAAGGTTATGCATGTGAACAAACTTCAAACGCCGAGTATTTTCCACTGGAATGTAATTGTATTTATGGAAATGGTAAATGTATCTTTAGCAAAACAAAACTTACTCCATTGTCCTGCATGGAATAAGTTCTAGAGAACGATAGATTTTCTTAGTAAAATGTTCCCCCCTCCCCCACGCACTGCTACAAAATCACAGAGAAGGGGAAAAAGGGAAAGTAATTTTCCCAACAAAGCATCTCTGCATGTGGGTGGTCAATGATGTTTACCTAAAATGGATTTGTGGCTGAAAAGAAAATTCTTATTTCCCGAAAGGTGAATCTCGCTGTGGCCGATTACAGAAATAAGTTGTACAACTTGATGTCAGGGGAGTGAGGAGGGAAAGCCACTTTTTAATTTATTTCTGCCCCATGCAAACAAGGACCATGAAGATTACATGTTTTCCTGTGACTCTGAGTTCTGCAGAGGCACGCAACTGTATTGATATTGAAATTGCAAATACTGGAACATTAGATTTACTTTCTTCTCACAAAAAGCAGATTCCATTGCTTTTTTCTTCTCTCTGCTGACAATGTGCTAAACTGGGCTCTAGACTGTGACTCCGGCGGGTGCTGAGGTCCTTCTCCTGGCCTCCTCTTCCCAGGTTTGTGGAGAGGACTGTCAACAAAGGTGAGAGGATGAAACATGGGAGCCAGATTCTTGTTAACCATTTCCCACAAAGTTTGGAACATTGAGGCAAAATCAACACCATCTCTTTTTCCCTCCTGAATAATAAGTAAATCTCCAAACTGCTTATGATCAGAGTCCCTCTCCACAAGGAGCAGGGCAATTGTTCTTTTCATCACATCCTGTGACTCACATTGAGAACATGTGTGTTCCAGCCTGGACACTCACCAGCAAATGTTGCAGGCATGTCTGGGATTCCAGAAGTGGGCTCTGTGGAGAAGCCGGCTAGGGCACTGGCAGACAGCATCTTCCTCTCTGTAGAGCCTTGGTTTCCTCATCCGCAAACATCAACCACATGACCTTCCTCACATGATTGCATGAGGACTCCATATGATCAGGCTGGACTGTGGGGGCAATTTTTCTAATTGCACAACTCTAACTTGACTATTTCAGCCCAAAGGTAAAGGCTGAAATCACATAAAGAGCACTCTCTCAAGGTATAAATTCACTTTCTCCTTAGGAATCATTTAAGTAATTTTCAGGCAAAGAGAAGGCTGCTTGCAATGGAGAAGCACTTGTCAGTCTGTTTCTAAACACTTCTGTATGATTCAGAGTGTTTTGAGTCAAGTCTCAGCACCTTTCTTACTTTAAGGTTCGTCATGTTTTAAACCTTTTATTTCTTCACCTGTAAAAAGGAAACAGTGACCCTTGTAATTGAAGGGATATCGTTTATGTGAAATTGCCAAGTGCAATGCGAGGGCCATAGTAAATGCTTAAGAAATAGCCAGGAAAGTGGAGTCTGCACATTGACTGATCAAACCCTCCCTTCAGAGCACAAGGTTCTAGAGGGAAGATCTATTCCTCATCACGGCCTATCAAGAAAGGAAAGTAATAAAGGTCTTCCATGACAGCTGCCTGTTAATGATGTTCTGGGTACTTTGCACACAGCAACCTTGTCAACCCCCTCAACTACTCACCAAGGGAGGGTTTTATATTCCCACCAGTGAGGGAACAAAATCAGAAAAGTCAGAAACTTGACCAAACCCATAAGCTAAAGGAAGGGGATATAGCTGAGTTCAAAACTCAATATTATCTGACTTATAAGCCTTATGTCTTTGATCTAACCAGGTTCACAAAGCAAGCATAGGACAGGATCTTAAACCCCAATTTGAGACCCAGCAGTAAAAAGACTAGGAATAAGTCAGACTTACAGGATGGAGTCATGCGACTCAGTTCCTCTCTACAAAATTGGGATAATATCAGCAGTAGACTGCATGGCCTGGTAGGTGCCAGATGCTGTTCTAAGAGCTTACAGGGATTGACTCATTTACTCATCACCCAAACTCTAGGAGGTAAGGAGTGTCATTACTGCCATTGTATGCATAAGGAAGCTGAGTCACAAGAGAGGTTGAAAGTAGGGTCCTGTAGACACAAGAAATTATGCAGCAATCTAAGCGACAGTTCCTCTAGTCTACACTCAACTGCTCTGTTGTTCTTAGCAGCTGTCCCCACAGGATTGTTGTCTGGCCTAAGTAATATGATTGACACATCTTAGAACAATGCATCACTCATAGAGTCATTCAATTAACTTGAGCAATTATTTCATTGATTACTGCTATCACTTCTGAAACTCGGAGTGATTCCAGAAATGCAAGTTCAAGAGAGGAAGTATGTTCTACAAGGCTGAGAGATTGCCCCCAGAGACCAGCATGAAACTTATCTGCATTTTTCAAAACATTTCAAAATTCAAACATTTAAAGGAATTCTGGGAAAAGAATGTGTATAATTCCATTCTCAACACTAAAGCAGAAAAGGGAGAGGGAAAAGCTGTGGCCTAACAAAATAAAAGTCTTGTTATTACAGGTAATCACAATAAAAAATAAAATTAAACAGTGTTCAAAGCAACAAGAAAACTGGCCAGGCACAGTGGCTTATACCTGTAATACTAGCACTCTGGGAGGCTGAGGCAGGTGGATTGCTTGAGCACAGGAGTTCAAGACCAGCCTGAGCAAGAAAGAGACTCCTTCTCTACTAAAAATAGAAAACCTAGGCAGGCGTTGTGGTGGGTGCCTATTGTCCCAGCTACTCAGGAGGCTGAGGAAAGAGGATTGCTTGAGCCCAAGAGTTTGAGGTTGCTGTGAGCTATGATGCCATGGTACTCTACTCAGAGCGTCAAAGTAAGACTCTGTCTCAAAAAAAAAAAAAAAAAAAAGCAAAAAAGAAAGAAAAGAAAGAAGAAAGCTGCACAAGAATCTCTCCAATAGGCTCAGATATTTATAATAGTTGTTTTCTTAAAATGTTTTAAATAAAATTATTCTTTACTTTTGCTTAAAAAGTCAATGATTACAAGAATTTATGATAAACAATAATAATCCCAGATCCCATCCATGCACTCAATCCAATCCCCTAGAGAAACCATTTTTCCTGATTTTTATTTTTAAATTGTTCAAATAATAGGCTTACTATACTCTTATTTCATACCCTATCAACATTGAATATTATGTATTGTTTCCTACTGTGATAAAACATAGTTTAGGTCACTTTCATTACCACCTACCATTTTTTTTTTTAATTCATCTAATTTTATTTTACTATTTTAGCTTATCTATTGCTTGCTAGTATAATTTCTAAAAGTAGACTTTGGGGTTGTTTTAGAGTAGTTTCAGATTCCCAGCAAAGATGAGTAGAAAAGTACATAGATTTTTCTGATATCCTCTGGTCCCAACAGGTGCACAGGCTCCCCCACTGTCAACATCTCCCATAGAGTGGCACTGGACCTGCAATGGCACGTTGTCGTCACCCATAGCCCACACAACACATTAGGGCTCACTCTTGGTGTTGTAAATTCTATGAGCTTTGACAAACATATAATGACGTGTGTCCCCCATAATAGTATCAAAGGAGTAGCTTCATTGCCCCAAAAGGATCCTGCCCTGTCCATTCATTTCTCCATCCCCCAAACTCCTGACAACCATTGATCTTTTTATTTGTGTAGTTTGTATTTTCTGGAATGTCAAACAGTTAGAATAATACAGTATATGGTAGAACTTCTGTAAGTTGAGTACCCAAGGGACTGTAATAAACAGGTCAATATATAGACGTGGTCACAAAAGTAACTAGTCCTCCTGTACTGGTACATACATGTCTGATCTATGAAAATTAGGTCAACTTAAGGAAGTGGTCAATGTAGGGTGGTAGTCAACCACGGTGGTTCTACTATCCATTCTTTCCAAATTTGATTCTTTCTCCTGGTAAGATACACTTCAGGTTTCTTCATGTCTCTTCATGAATTTATAGCTCATTTCATTTTAGTGCTGAATAATATTTAATTCCATTTTCTGGATATAACATAGTTCAGTTATTCATTTGTCTATTGAAAGACATTTTTGTTATTTGCAACTTATAAATAAAATTGTTATAAATATTCATATGTAAGTTTTTCTGTGATCCTAAGTTTTTGACTCATTTGGGCAAATACCTAGGCATGCAATTGCTGGATCTTACAGTAAAAGTATGTTTCATTTTGTAGGCAACTGCCAAATTATTATTCAAAGTGGTTGTACCCTTCTGCATTTCTGTCAGTGGCAAATGAAAGTTCCTGTTGCTCCACATCCTCATCAGCATTTGATGTTGTCAGAGTTTTGGATTTTAACCATTGTAACAGGTGTACTGTGGTATCTCATTGCTGTTTTAATTTGCATATCCTTGATGACATATGATGTGGAGCAACTTTTCATATGCTTATTTGCCATTTGTATATCTTTTTTGGTAATGTGTCTTTTCAAATCTTCTTCCTATCTTTCAATGAAGTTCATTCTCTTATTGTTAAGTTCCAAGAGTTCTTTGTATATTTTGGATAGCATCTTTTATCAAACAGGTCTTTTGCAGATTTTTTTTTTTCTCCAAGTCTATTGATTCTTTTCTTGCTATATTGCCAGTGCCTTCTATAGAGCAGAAGTTTTAAATTTGATGAGGTTCAACTTATCAGTTTTTTAAATTGATTGGGCCAAAGTCATTCAGATTTTCTCTTCCATTCCCTTCTTGGAGTTCCACAGTTTTGCTTTTTACATTTAAGGCAATTATTTTTTTAGGTACATTTTGAATACATTTTGGCAAATAATGTAAAGTCTATGATTATTTTTCTTCTTCTTCATTTTTTAAATACATGGATGTCCATTTGTTCTAGCACCATTTGTTGAAAATGCTATCTTTTCTCAATTGCGTTACTTTTGTTTCTTTGTCATATATCAGTTAACCATGTCATATATCATATTTGTGTAGTTATTTCTGGGCTTTGTATTCTATTCATCAAGCTATTTCTTGATTCTTTCAGTAATACAATACTGTTTTGATTACTGTATTGATATAGCACATCTTGAAATTGGACAATGTCACTACTGTGAATTTGTTCTTCTTCTATACTGTGTTTACTACTTTAGGTCTTTTGCCTCTCCATATAAACATTAGGATCAATTTGTTGACATCCACAAAACAACTTTTGGGGGTTTCAATTGCGATTATGTTGAATCTGTAGATGAAATTGGGAACCACTACATCTTGGCAGTATTAATTCTCCCTCTTTATGAATATGAACTTTCTTTTCACTTATTAGTCCTTTGATTTTTTCATCATATTTTGTGGATTTTCTCATAGATTTGGGGATGTGAATGTAAATTATATTGTGGGTTTTTTAAATTTTCTTTTTGAGACAGAGTGTCACCTTGTTGTTCTCAATAGAGTGCTAGAGTGCCATAGTATTGTGGGTCACAGCAACCTCAAACTGTTAGCCTCAAGCAATCCTTTCACCTCAGACTCCTGGATAGCTGGGACTATAATCACCCACCACAACACGTAGCTATTTTAGAGACAGAGTCTTACTCTTGCTCAGACTGGTCTCCAACTCCTGAGCTCAGGCTATCCACCCACCTCAGCTTCCCAGAATGCTAGGATTATAGGCATGAGCTTCCACACCCAGCCTATGGTATTGTATTTTTAATTTCAAATCTCAATTGTTCATTACTATTATACAGGAAAGCAATTGATTTTTGTGTGTTAACTTTGTATTCTATCACTTTGCTATAATTGCTTATTAGTCATAGGAGTATCGGTGTCATTTTAATTAAATATTGATTCTCTATTTCTTATTCCATAAATCTGATGGTATATCCCCTCCACACCATCCTTTGCCTCCTCTTACCACCCTTCTCCCTCCCCTTTTCAATCAGTTTTTCTGTCATTTTTATCTTATCCAGATGGACCATATGGAATCTTCTTCTCTGTCATCTCACTTACCTATTTCTTGTTTTTGTTTGATTGACTTTATAAATGAAAACAAACACATAGCCTTACATTGTTACAAAATGTCTTCTTACACATCTGTTGATATCTTCTGATATCCTTCTACTTATTCAAATGTACTGCAGAATTATCATCTGATTTATTTATTTTTTTACAAGAGATTTTATTTTTATTTATTTATTTATTTTTATTAAATCATAGTTGTGTACATCGATATGATCATGGGGCATCATACACTAGCTTCATAGACCGTTTGACACATTTTCATCACACTGGTCAACACAGCCTTCCTGGCATTCTCCCAGTTATTGTGACAAGACTTCTACATTCCACATCTACCAAGTTTCACATATACCCTTGTAAGATGCACCGCAGGTGTAATCCCACCAATCCACCTCCATCCACCCACTTCCCCCCTCCCTCCCCTCCCTTTCCGCCTTCCCCTTATTCTTAGGTTGTAACTGGGCCATAGCGTTCATGTGAAAGCCCTAAATTAGTTTCATAGTAGGGCTGAGTACATTGGGTACTTTTTCTTCCATTCTTGAGATAATTTACTAAGAAGAATATGTTCCAGCTCCATCCATGTAAACATGAAAAAGGTAAAGTCTTCTTTCTTTAAGGCTGCATAATATTCCATGGTGTACATATACCACAATTTATCAATCCATTTGTGGATCTGTGGGCACTTGGGCTTTTTCCATGACTTAGCAATTGTGAATAGGGCTGCAATAAACATTCTGATACAAATATCTTTGTTATGATGTGATTTTTGGTCTTCTGGGTAGATGCCCAGTAGAGGAATTACAGGATTGAATGGTAGATCTCTTTTTAGATCTCTAAGTGTTCTCCATCTATCTCTCTAAAAGGAATGTATTAATTTGCATTCCCACCAGCAGTGCAAAAGTGTTCCCTTTTCTCCATATCCTCGCCAACATCTCTGGTCTTGGAATTTTGTGATATAGGCCAATCTCACGGGAGTTAGATGATATCTCAAAGTAGTTTTGATTTGCATTTCTCTGATGATTAAAGATGATGAGCATTTTCTCATATGGTTGAAGGCCACATGCCTGTTTTCTTCAAAGAAATTTCTCTTCAAATCCCTTGCCCAGCCTGTGATGGGATCCCTTGTTCTTTTCTTGCTAATGTGTTTGAGTTCTCTGTGGATTATGGTTATCAAACCCTTGTCAGAGACATAACCTGCAAATATCTTCTCCCATTCTGAGGGCTGTCTGCTTGCTTTACTTACTGTGTTCTTGGCTGTGCAGAAGCTTTTTAGCCTGATCAAGTCCCAGTAGTGTATTTTTGAAGCTGCTTCAATTGCCCGGGGGGTCCTCATCATAAAATGCTTGCCCAGATCGATTTCTTCAAGGGTTTTTCCTGCACTCTCCTCTAGTATTTTTATAGTTTCATGTCTTAAGTTTAAATCTTTAATCCAGTGAGAGTCTATCTTAGTTAATGGTGAAAGGTGTGGGTCCAGTTTCAGTCTTCTACAGGTTGCCAGGCAGTTCACCCTGCACCATTTGTTGAAGAGGGAATCTTTTCCCCACTGTGTGTTTTTAATTGGCTTGTCAAAGATCAAATAACAGTAAGTTGCTGGACTCATCTCTTGGTTCTCTATTCTGTTCCAGACATCTAAGTCTCTGTTTTTGTGCCAGTACCATGCTGTTTTGATCACTATCAATTTGTACTAGAGTTTGAGGTCTGGTAGCGTGATTCCTCCTGCTTTGTTTTTATTTCTGAGTAATGTCTTGGCTATTTGAGTTTTTTTCTGATTCCATATAAAACGAAGTATTGT
>CAUYPK010027142.1:0-17285 GCA_963574355.1 Loris lydekkerianus
AGCAGTCTCTGGCCAGGAGAAGGGCTCTGTGCAGAGGCAGGGAGGGCTCTGGAGGGCACATGGCTACCAGAGTTCCTGGCCAGATGAGTGGGCTGGTGTGGAGGCAGGTAGGGTACAGGAGGGAGGACGCAAGGTTGCGCGGCTCCCGCAGTTCCTGGTCAGGGCATGTGGAGGCCCCAGTGGGTGCGGGTCATTGGTTGCGGATCAGGGGTCATGGTGCACCTCTTATGGGGGTCCGGGTGGCGCCAAGCCACGGCACTCTACCCAGGGCAACAGCCCGAGTCTCCAGTGTGTCAAAACCGGTCTCACTCTGCCCCTGAGGGTTAAGGCTGTAAGGCAGCTCAGTCCCTGCCTTTAGGCTCCTCAGTCACTAGGTTACTAGCTCCCACCTGATCTTTCCTCTGTGACTCTGAGGGCAGAGCTTGCTGGGGCAGTTCTCTCACAATGGCTCCCCGTGGCCTACAGCCGAACACTATTAGCTCTGTCCAGCTCAGCAGCTCAGTCTGGGGCCCTAGACAATGCCCAAAGTTCTCTGCACTCCTGCTCAAGCTCTCCCCAAGGCAGTTCAACTGAGTGCCAAGTCCAAAAACACCGAAACAGTTCACAGGTAAGGCCTTTCTGGTTTACAGTCTCACTGCTGCTTGTACTTACGGCTGCTGGTGGGATTAGGTCGATAGAACACACGCAACCACTTGCCAGTTTTTGTCCTCCTCTTGGGGTCCAGAAGTCCCTTGCTGACTCCCTGTATCCTCAAAGGGGTGATTATAGGCAAATTCCATCAGCCAGAGATGCCTGGAGAGTCTTATCTCCCCAGACTCACCATGCCCTGTTGCAGGGAAGCTGTTACTCGGACGCCATCTTGGATTGTTCCTCCCCCAGCAATTATTGAGTGCTTGCTGGATGCCAGATTACTTCACATATAGTGAAAGTGCTTAGGCAAAGACCTGGCATAGAAAGTTGTTTAATTAATATTTGCTGACTGACCGAGATTGACCTGCTTTGCCAATGGCGTTTTTGTGCTTATGATTTTCTTCCTTATAATCATGAGTCAGTTGTCATCTCAAGACAAAAACAGGTTCATGAGGCATCTCCTGAATAAAGCAACATTTCTCACCTTCTTTATTTAGGATTTTTGTTAGAAATGGCAGAAATCCAATCTGAATGAGCCTAAGTAAGAAAAGGAAACTTACTGATTCACACAGTCACACCATGGAATGTGTTGTGGCAGCAGGAAATGAAAGGATATCAGACTTCTGTCTCTGCTTCTTGACTCTGTTCTACGGCAGATGACCCCTACTGCCGGGGAACATGGTTGCTGGACTCCAGTACACAGCCTCTGAGCCCCTGACCCCAGAGACAAGAGAAATTCTTCCCCAGTAGAAAGATCCCAGGAAAGGATGTTGATTGGCTCTGTATGGGTCACATGCCCATCTCTAGACCAATCACTGTAGCTAGAGGGATGGGACAATGTGACTAATTTAGCCTTAGTGGCATGACTACTCCTTGGTTGGGGGAAGTCTGTTGGAAGCCATTATCAGAAAAAAATGATGATGTCTGGGTGTAGTGGCTCACACCTGTAATTCTAGCACTCTGGGAGGCCAAGGTGGGTAGATCGCCTGAGCTCACAGGTTCGAGACCAGCCTGAGCCAGAGTGAGACCCTGTCTCTAAAAATAGCTGGGCGTTGTGGCGGGTACCTATAGTCCCAGCTAGTCAGGAGGCTGAGACAAGAGAATTGCTTGAGCCCAAGTGTTTGAGGTTGCTATGAACTGTGACGCCATGGCACACTACCAAGGGAGACAAAGTGAGACTCATATATATGCAATAGTCATGACAAGGGAGTAGTCACTTTAACTCAAAAAAGCTGTACAAAAAATAAGCAAAAGCGTCCCAGGAGCCACACTCTGATGGCTGTGCATGATGCGATCCTCGAAGACTTAGTCTTCCCAAGTGAAATTGTGGGCAAGAGAATCTGCATGAAGCTGGACGGTAGCCAGCTCATAAAGGTGCACTTGGACAAGGCCCAGCAGAACAATGTGGAGTACAAGGTTGAAACTTTTTCTGGTGTCTATAAGAAGCTCAGGGCAAGGATGTTAATTTTGAATTTCCAGCATTTCAATTGTAAACAATTGAAGAAGACATGGATGGAGCAGGGTTCTTAATTGTAGGCAACAGAAGCTAACTTTTGTTGATTATTATTATTATTAACTTTTCAGAGGGAGGCTCTTGTTCTGCCACCAGGGCTGGAGTGCAGTGGCTCAATCACAGCACACTGCAACCTTGAACTCCTGGGCTCAAACAATCCTCCCACTTCAGCCTCCAGAGTAGCTGGATTACAGGTGTGTACCACCATACCTAGCTAAGTTTTTTTAATTTTTAATTTTTGTAGAGTTGGAGTCTGAGTATGTTTCCTAGGCTGATCTTGAACTCCTGGCCTTAAATGATCCTCCTGCCTCAGCCTCCCAAATTGTAACTTTTTTGCTTATTTGAGCAACCCTATTAAGTGTTCACACATGAGCAGAATTATGCATGGTACCACCCATGGAGAAACAAGTCTCTGAGGCTGCTGCGTCCCTAGTCTGGTGACTAAAGTCTGTGGCTCACTCCACTATTGCTGTCACACCAGAGACTTTTGCTGCCACTGCTTCTTTGTGTTTCTGGTTCCAAAGTGTGTCTGATGGGAAAAGGCCTATGACACAGCCAGGCCTTGGGTGTAAGAGATGAGAGGAGGAGTGACTGACATCTTTGCATCCCTGATGGGAAGCCAGTTCTGCTTTTCACCCTTTCAAGCAGGGGAACTCAATTTTTGAGTAGCTAAAACTCAAGGCAATTGTCCCCCTCAGGGTGTGGTGTTTTTTGTGTATACAACAGCCACTAACCTCTTTGTTCTTGAGACATTTGTTCCTACCTGTTTCTACTAAATGTCAAATGAGATGTAATTAGATCTCTTTTGCTAACGGAGTGCACCCTGTCGATCTTGGCCCTTGGCAGGCAGCTCCTCTTCATGCTAAGAAGGTCATGGCTTAATGTCTGGGCTGGGAAGCATCATTTATCTCCTTGAGCGTTTCCAAATGGGGTTTCTTGGGAAGCAGCTCCAGACACCATTAATTTTAACATTTTTAATCTGATTCCTTTTGCAGTTCTCTGCTTTAATCAAAGGTCAGCTGTCACAGTGCACAGGTTAGGACTGATCTTTCTCCTGATTGACATCATCTTGGTGACACTCTGCATTCCTTTACTGGTCAGGGGCAGACTTCTTGAGGGTAAATTAAATTGGCAGGTACCTAAAGGAGACTAGTGGGGAAGGGTCCAGGGTGAAAAGAGGGCCCTGGACTGGGCTCAGAATCCATCATCCCCACTGCAGGGGCTGGAGCTGGCCCCAGCGGGCCTCCCCAGGCACCCTAGTCAGTTGAGATCCCCATACTATGGTTTTCCAATTGCCCTCACAGGCAGCCATACCCTACTTTAAAAAAAAAGTGACATAAAATTCACTATTTAAATTATCTTGAAGTGTATGATTCAGCGGCAGTTTGCACATTGACCATGGTATGCAGCCATCACCACTGTCTAGTTCCAGAACACTTCATCACCTGCCTCCCCAAACCCTGGACCCATGAAGCCGTCACTCCTCACCCCTGCCACCCCCAGCCCCTAGCAACCAAGGATCTGTTTTCTCTCTCTGGATATTCCCAGACTCCCGGGCTTTGGCATCTTCTCTCACTTAGCACTGTTGCTAAGGTTGATCCACGTCACAGCATATTATTGGCTCTGTTTCTTTTCACTGCTGAGTGATGCTCTACTCGGCCTCCAGCTGTTCACCATTTTCTCACTGGCAGACATTTGAATCGTTGCCCCTTTTGCCTGTTGTGTGTGCTGCTGCTCTGAACTTTCCTGTGCAAGTTTGCATTTGAACACGTTTTTGATTCTTCAGGCTTTAGAGTGGGATTGTGTTCTCTGTTACTTGCAGCCAAAAGCATTCCAACAGAGACACACCTGTCCTTTTTTTCTCATCATAGGGCATGCAGTTTTTAGTCAGGCAATAGAGTGGAATTGCTGGGTCATATAATTTCACACTTAACTTTTTGAGGAACCACCAAACGGTTTTCTCATAGCGGACGCCTCATCTTACACTCCTGCTTTCTTGCTCACTTGACCTGGCATCCTTACATGCTTTGAAATGATTTTTCTTGGTTCTCATGCTTCCCTTCCACTGCCTTGGAGACAGGCTCTTGGGATCTTCTGGTTGATAAGAGTTCATCTGTTGAACAGTCTAGGTTGGTGTGCTGATGGGAAAGGCTGGGGGTGTCTGGTCTGAGCTGAGTGCAGTGGCACAGGGGCTTCAGGACACAGAGGAAATAGAGTGATGATGGGCCAGGCCACCCAGAAACGCCAGCTTTATTGGCTCTGTCCCAAGTACAGGTACTTTCCACCTCCAGTCACAGTTTCCAAACCCCTGGGGAGATGATTCAAATGATTAGAGAAGGTAAACTATAGGGAATTGTTAAAGGAATCCGGAACTACTACAATTGTATTTCAATTGTGCCAATCAAGGCTCAGCGCCTGTGGCTCAAGTGGCTAAGGTGCCAGCCACATACACCTGAGCTGGCGGGTTGGAATCCAGCCTGGGCCCGCCAAACAACAATGACGGCTGCAACCAAAAAATAGCTGGGCATTGCAGTGGGTGCCTGTAGTCCCAGCTACTTGGGAGGCTGAGGCAAGAGAATTGCTTAAGCCTAGGAGTTTGAGGTTGCTGTGAACTGTGACGCCACGGCACTCTACTGAGGGTTACGTAGTGAGACTCTGTCTCACAAAAAATAAATAAATAATAAAACAATGAATGAAGGGTCTTGGCCTTTTCCTGTTCTGTCCATCCATTCGTAGAACATCTATCTAATATACTTCTACTGTGTGACAGATGCTGTCTTGGGCATGGGGGAGGGTATCAATGAGAATGAGTCAAATGTGACCTTTGTCCTTTGAAGACATTTTTCCCTGTGGGTCACCTCCTGCAGTGGACAATCCCAGCTCTTTCTTTGGGGCTCCTCAGTATCTGCCCCTGGACTGGATTCTGAAGTCAGCACAGAAGGACAAATCTAGATACAGAAAAATCTGTTTAACAATCCCTTAGACTCCACACGAGGGTCAGTGTCTGTCGTTCTGTGTTTATTGCCTGACTAGGAACTGCATGCCCTGTGATGGGGAAAAAAAGGACAGGGGTGTCTCTGTTGGAATGCTTTTGGCTACAAGTAACAGAGAATGCAATGCAGTAGCCAAACTGTGCGTTATCACACATAACAAGAAAGGCACACGAGGGGCAGCCGTGACGTGCTTTTCTCTTTGTGCTGGTCCCTCGTGGTTTCAAGACGGCTGTGGGGTTCCTTGGCTCTGATACAGACATCACAACACTGGGTGGAAGAGGGGCTCCACTTTCTGTCTCCCTTGTCTTTCCTTTTCTAGAAGCTTTCTAGTGTAGCTTTTACACTTAGGCCTGTGAATCAGCTCCAGTTGGTTTTCAAGTCTGGTGTGAAGTAGGGGTCCAGGTTCACTGTCTTGACGTGCAGATGTCCAGCTGTTCCAGCACCATTAGTTGAAAAAGGCTTTCTTCACTGTGCTGGCCTCTTGGCCTCGTAGGTGTGGGTCTATCTCTGGGCTCTCTAGCCTTTCCTACTGACTGGTTTGTCTTCCCTTTTGCTACCAAACTGTCTTAACTCCTGCTGCTTTAGAGCAAGACTTCAAATCAGGCAGTGGCCATCTCCTGACTCTGTTCTTTTGTCTTTCTTTTGGAGACACACTATCACACACTCCTCCATGTCCCATTGGCCAGAAATGCATCAAATGCCCATCCCCAGCCCAGGGGCCAGCCATTAGGATTTCCTTTGTGGAGGGGGAAGGGGCTGCACCCACCTCAAGTCACAAAGAGGAAGTGCAGGTACTCCAGCCAGAAAGCCAGGGAAAGCCAGGCTTTCCAGGAAGAAGGGGGGGGGGGGGGAATTAGGGTAGGAAGCCAACAGTGTCTGCTGAAATATACAAAACAGTTAAGTGGAATTCTTAATTATGAGCAAGGGAGGGAAGGAGGGCAGAAGAATAAAAGGGATGGACAGCAGACTTCAACTCACTGTGGATATTCTTGTCAGTCACAAATGACAAGATAAAGGACACATAATGGCCATAATGACAAGCCTTAGTACACAGTCCGAATAGAAAGCAATGACCCCCGCCAACAAGGAGGGCTCCTTCTCCCCTGACGACAGCGTCAGGGGCTCAGCAGCATGTGGGCCCATCCAGGGGAGGACAGGGCCCAGGCGGTGGGGAGAGAGTCTCAGCAATGACGACTCTGGATTAATTTTTGCTTGTTTGTTCTTGAAACATGGGACTGGGCAGCAGTTGCTGCATTTCTCCAGCTGCCCAAATATTTCTTGGGATGGCCTCAAACTATCTCTTCTGGTACGCGTGACTTGGAGGCTGGCTCCGCAGAGGGATGGATTCAGCAGTAAATCACTGAGTGCCTGGCTGCGTGGTGCACTGGCTCAGCTGTGCAGATTCCGACTTCCTGGCTCCTTCTCCCTGTCCCCAGTAGCTCCATCTTCCAGAGTTGTTTGTGAGTTCCCCCGACTTCCTGCTAGCCCTGTTTTCCAGGCCCCCACTTACATCTTTATTTCTTCCTAGAGAAAGATGCATTTGAAACTATTTTTACCTCTTAGGCCTTGGGTAGGCAGAACCACCTACTTCACCCCCCCTGTTGCTCTGCCTCCCTTTTCTGCCCCACATTTTGGTGAAATGTGGGTAGGCTATGACCTTACTGCATTTCAAACACACTGAACGTCTGAGACTTAGTCTGAGTCTGGCCCAAGGAGTTGCTTGATAGGACTGCACATGTCCCAGGAAGACACCAAACTCCTAGTTAGTCCTTCCGCAACTGGAAACAATCCTGCTAGGCGAGGTCCTCGCACAACCGTCACCCCACATCTCTGAGGCAGCTTGGAGGGGTAGGATGGGTCACAGGGAGGATGTAGATACAAAGCCCAGCACTGGCATGGGACTTTACCCCTCTGTGCCTCAGTTTCCTCATCCTTCCCCTAGAGAGGAAATATTGATCCGCAAGGTTGTTAAGGGGCAGCTGGGGAGGGGGTGGGTGTTCAGCAGTGTCCAGCCCTCCTTGGGGACTTGGCAAATGCTGTTCACCCTTGAGTTTTTACTGTCAGAGGAACAGAGCAGATTCCCCAGTGAGAAGGCTCAGTGGGATCAGGAGAGCCGGGGATGTTAGAGTCACAGAAGATTTAACATGGCCGAGACTGGACATATTTAGGGAGCAGGACCTAGGGAAGTGTTAATGAATGGCCGTGGGGAGGGAGGACACAGGGCCCTCACTCTGACTCAGGACCTTGATTGTTCCTGGATCTGCAGTGCAGACCCAGTGCCCAGGCCCAGGCTCCTGCGCAGAGCTGGCTGGGGGAGGTGAGCTGTAAAGTCCGTGCTTTCTTCAAGCGGACACTCACAGTGACCACAACACTCAGGTGTGTGTTAGGAAATAAGTAATCCACTGAGACCGCCCCTATCCTGTGGACTGCCTCCAGTGTGGGGTGCCTTGCTGCCTGGAGAAGTCCAGGTGCTGGGATGATACTGATGGTTGAGGTTCAGTTCTGCTTTCTCTGGGCTTGCTGTGCTTATGCTTTCTGGGGCTGCTGGCTTTGAACATTTTGCTCACATGACTATGGGTACATTCTTGGGGAGCCCGAAGCACCCAGATAGGCTTGAGCTTGGTATCCTGGATGCCAGCAGGATCAGTTTACTCTTTGATGAGTCAAGGGAGGTGGACGGTGGGTGCCAGCCCCAGGTTCCCTTCCACGGCAGTTTGGGGAGACCATGCCAAGAGCAGCCCGGACCTTCTCCTGCATCCTTCCTGTGTCTCAGAGGGACCCTGGCCATGGTTCCAGAGTGGTGAGGCTGTAAGAAACATCAGAGGTTACCTGATTAGCCTCTCCTCCATCTTAAATTGTCCTATAAGCCAGGAAACCAAGGACCGGGGAGGGGAGGACTTTGCTCAAGGTCACCAGGCTGCGTCAGAACTCAAACCCATGATGCCATTTGGCCCTCCCCACAGCTCAGGGAGGGGCCAGCTCTGCTCTTGCATCTTTGGGAAGTAGACCTATGGCTTCCCGGCATCTACGAAGTGCCCACTCTAAACTCCTGCTGCTGGCATCTGTCAGAAATGCACATCCAATTCGGTCACTTCCCTGCCCGACATTTTTTAATAGCTACCCATCTCTGGAAAAGCCCCTTTACATGCCATTGAAGGCCCTTCATGACCTGTCCTTCATCCTCTCTGCCATCACCCTCTTTTTACACTGGCTGCCTGCCGGGAGGCTGCTCAGGTCCCTTGCCTTTGCAGATGCTGTTTCTGCTCTGAATGCCCTTCCCCTCCTGGTCTTGAAGATTTCTCAGGCTCACTCTGTGGCCTGCCTCCTCTTTCCTCTGAGCTCCCGGACCCTTGGTAATTCCTCTAGCAGCACTTACCTCGTTGACTTAGAATTATTTGTTTATGCATCTCTTCTCCCCAGAGCAGGAGGCCTGCCTTCTGTCTTTACCTCTCTCCTACCCCACAGTGCCTAGCAGAGGGTCTGAGCACAGCTTAGGAGCAGCACGTGTTAGTGGCATGAATCACTGAAGGACTTATTTGTCCCCAAAGGTCCCATGTACTGTGCCTGAAATGTCCTGCCTGGTCCCTGGCTGCTGTTGGCTTTTGTCTTCTCACAGCTGGGGCCTCTCTTCTCTCTCCAGCAGCTGGCCTAGCCCTGCCCAGACCCTGGGGGCAATCACGGCCTTAGCCCAGGGAGATTTTAAAGAGCCAGCACTCAGAAGAGCAGGTGACTCAACTTCCACAAGCTTGGCTACAAGTTCCACTCCCACACTGGGTCTGGGGACCTGCTTCCACCATATCCCACGAGAGACTCTGGGACCCCAGCCCTGGTCTAAATGGAGCCTCTGAAAGGTGTGGTCCCTTCCACCCGGGCCAGCACCCAGATGCCAAGCTTCTCTGATACCTCCTGCCCCATCCTGGTGGCAAACCATCACTGACACCTACATCTGGAGAGGGAGGGACAGACACACAGATGTGGCACTGGCCATACAATGTGTAAGAGCTAGGACAGGAGTCCAAGGAGGGGCCATGGGGTGCAGGGAAAGGTGCCAACACGGACTCGGGGGGTCTGAGCTGATACTGAAGGGGGAAGGGGGAGGTGCGGGTGGGGGATTCTCTCCAGCTAAGGGCTCTTCAGGGACAGACCTAGAGAAGGACCCCTCACCCCACTCAGACCCAGAGCCCTCAGCCATGTCTGTGGGGCTCCCTGTCCCCATCCTGGGAACATGGTGTTCTCAGAAGGGACTGAGGGGTGAGGGGGTAGCTGCCTCAACGGCAAGGACTCAAAACCAGGTCCCCACCATGTGCCAGGGACCAGGCATAGAACTGGGGTTGTCCCATGGGGACCAAGACATAATCCTGCCAGGTGCAGACATAGGCCAAGAAAGCACAGCCTGGCCTGACCCCTCCAATGGCAAAAAGAGCACTGCTGGAGGGAGTCTTGTCAGGAGGAAGTGGCTGAACCCTGCCCTAGGCAGCAACTCACATGCAGTCCACAGTGCTGGAAAAACAGGTGGACAGAGGGGTATCCCTCATTCCCTGGGGTCACCAGATGACCCGTGGCAATGTCTTTTAACTCAAAGAAGGCAGCAGAGTTCAGGGCCTTTGGGGGGTCTTTCTAGTTCTGGCTTCTAATCCTGTCTTCACTACTTGAGGGCTGAGTGATCTTGGGCAAACGGCTTCACCTCTCTGAGCCTCAGTTTTCCCATCTGTAAAATGGGTTTAGTGTTAGTGTTAGTCCCCCCTCCCCCCCAGCATGCCTGCAGGGAAATAACAGCAAAAGTGCTCAGCACATAGACTTGTTTGTTGATGATAATAACAGTAATAATTACAGTAATTGGGAAGCCCAGAGCCTTGCAGAGAGAAAAGGTGTTGCAGAGCGTGTGTGCATGTGTGTGTGTGTGTGTAGGGTAGTTACTGAGGGACTGAGTGGAGGAACTGCAAAACCAAGGCCTGCTTTGGTTTGAGCCAGGAGCCGGAGGGGACAAGTCCCCGCCTCCCTTTTCCGCCCCCGCAGTTGGGCGCGCCGTCGGCGGGAGGCGCAGGTGTCCTCTGCACCCGGCGCGTCCCATCCCAGGCAGCCCTGGCCAGGCCCCAGTTCCCTCCTGCCGTCTGCCCGCGTCCTCCGCTAACCTCGGGTCTGGACTGGAGAACAGGGGCTGGGAAAGTTTGAGTCACAGATGGGGGAACGGAGGAGGCGGGCCCCAGACCCTGAACGTAGTGGGCTCTAGGACCCGCCTTCAGCTCCCAGCAGGGGGACCCCGCCACCCGCCCTGTCCCGCGCACTGCCTGTGGCCCGACGGAGCGAGGCACCGCGCTGCAGTCGCGCGTCGGGCGGCCTCTGGGTGCACCCGGCCGCCGCACTTGCTCCGACCTGCGTGCCTACCCCGCAGCCCCTCCGCAGCTGGGCAGCGCTCCACACCATGCTCGGGGCGCCGCTTCTGCGGCTGCTGATTGCAGTCTCCACTGCGGCGGCAGTGGCCGGCGTGCCCGGGACTGCGCTGCCCCCCACCACTGGAGACGCCACCCTGGCCTTTGTCTTCGACGTCACCGGCTCCATGTGGGACGACCTGATGCAGGTGATGGACGGCGCCTCGCGCATTCTGGAGCATACCCTGAGCCGCGGCAGCCAGGCCATCGCCAATTACGCGCTGGTGCCTTTCCACGACCCAGGTAGCGCCCCCCGCGGCCCCGCCGGGCGCCTAGCCGCGGTGCGCACACCTGCCCGCAGCGACGCTGCTCCGGGCGCTCCGCCGTCCGCGCGGCGGCAGGGCGGGCGCCTTCTAGACACATTCTCGCTGCGGGGACCCGGGGCACCTGGGGCGGCCCTTCACTCCCCGGGAACCTGCTTGCCTCTCGCCCTCACCTCCCGGGTTGGCGCTGTCGGGCTGGAGGCGGGTAGCTCGCAGAGCAGCCCCTTGGTTGTGAGACTTCAGCAGGTGACTTCGCCTTCCTGAGCCTTCCTGTCCCCATTTATAAAACGGCGAGAAGTGCCTCTGAAACAGAGATGGTAAAATGAGGCACTCATGTCCAAGACCTGGGACGCCACGGGCCTTTTAGGGCTTTTACTTTTGTTAATTGGAAGAATTCGCCCCTCGCATGGCCCGTGAGAGATAGGCCTTGGAGAGAAATGGGGCATGCCCTGGAGCCCAGAGAGGGGGCGTGTTGCACCCCGCCTGGCTTCTCTGGGGAGGCAGCAGGTGCGCCGTGAGTCGCCAGCGCCTTCACCTGCGAGTTCTCACCGCCCCGCCCCCGGGAGCGCCTCTGCCCTGCAGGCCGCGCCTCTGCTTCCTTTTCGCGGGGTGTTAGTTACAGCAGTCCTCAGAAGGGGTCCCTGGAGATCCCACAGCGGAGAGTTCCAGGGAAAAGGGTAGGTTCCCGACCTGGAGTGGCAGGACCGCTTTTTCCTGTAATGGCTTTCCATAGTGAAAATTTTCAAACGCAGTAAAATAGGAGAGAAAGTACATCCAACACCTGTGTGCCCCCACCTAGGTCCTTTGACTTATATTTTGCTTTATTATATCTCTCAACCGTCCACCCCTCTATCCAGAGACTAAAAAAGAGACAACATTTACAAATTCCTTGCAAACTTGTACTGCAAAGTGCTGAGAGAAGGCACAGTGACCTGTACGAGCTGGGAAGCCTCTAGGAGAATCCGCACTTGCTAGTCGCCATGTGTCTCTCGGGGGTACTTAGGAAAATGCGCAGCAGAGCTCACATGTAGCTCCACGCCATCTTTAGGCTGAGTTTGTTGTCAGGCTAGGGGGACCCTCGCTAAAGGGCCTGTGACGCAAAGCTCAGAGAGAAAGGTTTCTGGGAACAGCAAAGGGACAGTTCCTGTTTGGGAATCTGGGGCAACAAAGGGGGGGCGGGTCGTGAGGAGGTGGGGTCTCAAGTGTGTCCTGGAGCTTAGCTAGGACACAAGTCACCCTCTATCCCCCCAACTCTCCCCCCTCTTTTCTGGGTTGTTCTTGGGTTAGAGATCATCAAATGCTCCCCTTTATCTAGAAGTTGGAGAAACAGAGACTTAACACCAATGAGACTTCCCCAAGGCTACCTGACCAGGTGACATACTTCCTGATTCTTAAACCCTGTTTGTCTGTGAAATGCTTGATTCTGGTTGCAGGTAGGATAGCAGCCTTTCAGGGACAGATGCTGTGTCCTGAGGCCCCACTCTGGGCTCCTGAAGCCTCCCCTGCCACCCCCTCCTGGCCACCACTTTCAGAAGCCAGGTTTCTGTCCCCAGCCCTTCTCTCAGGGTGCTGAGTAGGTTCGGCCACCACCCCATCCTCTGAGTCAGGCACCCAGTCTTCCTGCTTGGTTCCCTGATTTATCTTCCCTGGAGACACAGCAGGTGCAGGCATGGGGGAGGACCCCCACACGAATTGAGGGCCCAGTGTCTGTGGAGCCTGAGAGACTCACAGTGTGGAGAGGCCAGCTCTCAAGGAGCTTGCAGCCTTCTGGGGACAGGCCAGGTGGGGAGTACAGAGTGACACATGGTGGTGGCTCAGGTGCCTGCTTCTGGCCATCAGTTAGGGGAGGGGATGGAAGAAAGTGCCCCTGAGGAAATGTCATGGGAGCAGGGCTCAAAAAACATGAATGTTTACTGGCAGATGCAGGGTGTTGGGCCACTGCAGGATGGAGGGCTCCCTGGGGTGTGTGCGGAGCATCCTGGGTGAGGGTAGGAGGATGGTCAGCGTGGGACAGGTGTGTGGGGGAGCTGCATGGGTTTAGGAGGAGGCAGGTGGGTGGGGAAGCAGAAGGAGTGAGTGGGCCCCAGCCCGGACTGCAGGGCTGAGGGTTGGAGGACTTGGATTTCCTTGTATGGGCTGTGAGCAGCCACTGAAGGTTTCCGGGCAGTGACTGTGGTTTAGGTTCGGCTGTGTCTTTCTAATCAGCAAATGGAATCCCCCTTTGGTGGAAGAGGAGGTTGAAAAATCCGAGTTTCAGCCCGACTGTCCCAGCCCCCAGGGCAGCACTGCTGGGAGGGTTTTCTTAAAGGAAGCCGCTACCCTAAACCCCAAGTGGGTACAGGGCAAGTAGCAGTGTTTCTGGACTGTCCATGCTCAGAGGCAAACCAGGACCTGTGCTTCCAAAGTACTTTTTAAAGTTTCTAAATAAAAAAAGGTGATTTGTTCCCAAAGTAGAAAAGTTAGAAATTTGCTAATTGGTTCACATGGCTGAAAATTTAGGTTGTTTTCACGTTTTCTTTATTAAAAAAACACTCTTGTGTAAATCTTTGTTTCTATGATTGGTTTTTCTGTGGGATTCAGTTCCTCGAAGTGGAATTCCTAGGCCGTTTTTAACACAATGAGTGGGAGGGCGACTCTTCAAGCTGTTTTTGAGAACGTTTCAGGAGTTGAAACTTCCACCAAAAGCAACTTCCACCCAAAGCATTGGAGGGACCAATTTCAGTGCAGCTGCCCCCAACACTGGGGATTAGGATAAGAATTTTTTTTCCTAATTCAAAAGATGGAAAATGATGTTTTCCTGTGTGAATTGCTAGTGAGGTTCAATGTTTTTCAAGTGTTCAATAGACATTTTGTGTGAATTTAGTCATTTGTAAATTGTCAGTTTCTTGGCTGATTTTTCTTTTGGAGGATTCAGTGTTTCATTTCAGTTGGCATGAGGATTTGGCTTTAGATTGACAATAGTAGTATTTTGTAATAAGTATTTTTACTGGTCTTTTGTCTTTTAGCATTATTTATGATACCTGATGTTCTGAAGTTTTAAATGTTTATGTAGAGAAATCTATTGATTTCCCCCCCTTGGTGATTTCTTCACTTACATGCTTGTAAAGGTTTTTTTTCCCCCCTCTGTTGCAAAATCAATTTGATAGGTTTTCCAGTCTTTTGTTTCATTTCGTTTCCTCTGTTTCTCTTAAAATTTAATTCTTTAACTTGGAATTAAAAAAATTAGAACATAGTGTAAAAGAGAGTCTACTTCTTCTGGGATAGAATACTTGTTCAGGTAAAAGATAATCTTTTCTTTTTCATTTATCTGGGTTCTGCCTTTTTCTCAAATTACTTTATCTTTTAGGAATTTATCTGGGCTTTCCCTTCTGTCCCATTCATGACCATTCTTGTGCCAGGAGCAAATTATATTAGTTATAATGGCTTTATAATATGTACTAATAGGGCCAATCCCTCCTCATATTCTTTGTTCTTTAAAAAATTGTAATAAACTATTTTAGAACAGGTTTAGATTTACGGAATTATTATGAGGATAGTACAGCTTTTTGATCTTTTTTAAAAGTACTTTTCTACTCTCTTGCACTACAGATGCTCCAGGCTCATCTTAAGTATTTTTTTTTTTTTTTTTTTTGCTTTATTTGTTTATTTTTGCAGTTTTTGGCTGGGGCGGGGTTTGAACCTGCCACCTCTGGTATATGGGGCCAGCACCCTACTCCTTTGAGCCACAGGTGCTGCCCCTCATCTTGAGTATTAATATTTCCTGCATCAGTCCTTCAATTAGTCATTTATTCCCAAGAAGACCTGGTTCCTTTGATTGGAAAGTGGTGTTAGAAGCCAAGATCTGGAGCTAAGTGTGCTTGTTGCTACTGAGGTGTCCTTGTTCCTAGCCTCTCACTTAGCTGACAGGGCAAGGAGATACATATTATATACCACCTGTGTATGTGCATGTATCTAGAAGTATCTCTGTCTGTAACTATCTGTATCTCTATTAAGCTAAACGTTAGTTTGTGTTGATGTTTCTAATTTATTGCCTTATGGATCATCCTAAAGTCCTCCCATTGCTTATCTGTAACCTCCCCGGCTAGCAGTGACTAACTTGGATCTCACCATCCACTATCCATGTTCTTAACAGTTCAGTTCCAGGATGCCAAGGGTGCAAAAAAAATGTATACACGCTGTAAAAAAGGAAAAAACTGTATTACATTTGTAATACCCAAGTCACATTTGACTTCTGTAGTTACAAGAGATACCAGATACAGTATACACGATAACAAACATTATTGGTATAGATCGAGTGTTATAATTTTAATACAGCTTTTTTCCTTTCTTAAAATGTGTTAGGATTTTTTTGGCACCCTCTGTATATAATCCACATACAGTGATTTCAGAATTGTTGAGCTGCACCCCTATGGGAAACAGCTTCAGGAACTAGAGTTCAGTTTTCTTGCAAACTTCACTCATTTCCAAAGCTGCTTAGGTCAGCACCTTATCAACTTCTCCTTTTTATTCTTATTCATCATTTATAAAACATTCTTGAGCATTTATTCTTTCAGGTAAAATATATAAAAATTAGTCAACTTCCAAAAAATTTTTTATTGCAACTTTTCTGGGAATTGTGATGAATCTTGATTTGGGGAACGATTATCATTTTTAAAAAATAATTTGTTTCCATCCAGCAGGCACGCTTCTCCCTCTGTTCACATATTTGTTTCCTTTAGTAAAGATTTAGAGTTTTTTTCTTATAGGTTCCACCCGTTTCTTTTAAAGATCATTTCTAAATATTTTGGGTTTTGTTACTGTTTTGTCCTGAATATTTTTTTCCATTACATTTTTTGCAAATGAGTATTGCTAGTATGTTGGAAAGCAATTCATTTTCATATATTTATTTTCTTTCCAACTTTTTTACTGAAGTTTTTTTTTTTTTTTTTTTTTAACTAGTTCTAATTTTGGGGGGTGATGTCCTGAGTTTTCTAGGTTGACAGATACAGCCTGTCCTAATTATAATACTGTTGCTTCTTTTCTAACCAAACATTTCATGTATTTCAAATGCCCTGTTTTATTAATACTTATTGGCTAGAACTTTGAAAACAATACTCGATAACAGTGGTGGCTGCAGCCATCCTCATCTTGCTTCTGATTTGACACCATTTGTTGTGTGTGCTATCAGTTCTTGGTTTGAGGTTTTCATTATCAAGTGAAGGAAGATGCTTTCATTCCTAATTTACTAAGGGCTAAAAACCCCCAAAACAAGAAAAGCAAAAACAAAACAAAGAATTCAAACAGAGAAGAGTCCTGGATTTTAGCAAGTGACTTTCTGGCTTTTGTTGAGATGTTTATAAGCTCTTTCTCCTGTTGACCTATTAATGTAATTTCTTAATTTTAAACTATTTTTGCATTCCTTTCATAAGGCTTGCCTAGTCTTGAGGGATTATTCTTTAATATAGGAACTGAATTCTAGTTGCCAGTATTTTGTTTAGGATTTTCATTTCACATGTATAATCAGTAAGTGGTGTTTTTTTGTTTTTTTTTTCTTCGTACTCTGTCAAGTTTTGGCATCAGGGCTTAGCGTTTTTGGTGAACAATCCATTTTATTAGTAAATTATAAAATTAATCCATGCTTGTAAAACATTTTAATAGACATGCAAACACTTTTAATATTGCGGTGTCCTTCCAGACCTTGTGTGTGTGTGCATATGTGTGTACATTCACTTGTATACATATACACACCTACTTTTAAAAATTATAGTGGGGGCAGCACCTGTGGCTCAAAGGAGTAGGGCCCCAGCCCCATATGCTAGAGGTGGTGAGTTCAAACCCAGCCCCAGCCAAAAACTGGAAAAAAAAAATAGCAGAAAGTGTTTTGTAAATTGAATTTTTTATTGTTTCACCAGACTAATATTGGGGCACAAATGTTTAGATTACATTGGTTGCATCCGTTAGGTGAAGTCCAAGTTGTAATTGAACCCTTCACCCAGGAAGTGTGCCATATACCCTTGCTTTGTGCCCACTAGGTGAGAGCTTACCAATCCCCCTGCCCTGCCTCCTCACCTTTGAATTTAATTGTGTTTTTCACTCATTTGGGCATGTAGTTGTTCATCTATTGTTCTTATATTAGTATTCAGTATATTGGATACTTGCTTTTCCATTCTTGTGATACTTTACTAAGGAGAATATTCTTTTTATTTATTTATTTATTTATTTTTTTTTTTATTTCAGGATTTATCTTTTTATTGATTTGTAAGAACTCTATGTGGGTTAAGGATGGCTGCCCTTGGCCTGCCATTTGGGTTGCAGGATATTTTTTTTTTTTTTTTTAATTGTGGAGAAGGGGCAGGGAAAGAAGGCGGGGGGAGAGGTGAGTGACAGGGTCGGGCCAGTGGCATGGTACCACATTGGCTGTATCTAGGTAGAGGCAGTTTCAGGCCGGGCCTTGCTGAGTCGTTGCTACGCGGAAGTA
>CAUYPK010027143.1:0-10180 GCA_963574355.1 Loris lydekkerianus
AAAACCAAAAAAAAAAAAACCCAGGCATTGGGGGTACCAGTATGCCCAGCAATGCTGTAAATAGTGTTATTGTTATCCTGTTTCGCTTAAAAAAAAAAAAAAAAAAAAAAAAAAAAAAGATATTCTCTAGGCATCTGATAAATATAAGTTCATCTTCTTGTAAAATTCCATAACCATATAAACTTCATTCATCCTAAACTCATGCAAACAGAAAGCTCAAATAACCAAACCCTTTTATCTAATATGAATTGCTGTCCAGAATGAGGATCCCAAGGCACAGCAAGATTCTGAAATGGCCTTGAAGGATTAAACTGCCTGTAGAAAGTTTTTCCCCACCAGTTAACTTTTTAATTCTATTCAACTGATAAATGTTGTTTGCATACAAGATATGCTTGTTGCTGTATTTATACTACAGGGAGCAGACAAATGTAAGACCTGGCCACCTTATTGATCTCTCTTTATAATATCTTTTCAATAAGTTCACTTGGGTTTTGTAGCTATTAGAATCATAGCTGTAAATAATGATTGTTTGTAATTCCCAAATAGTTATACCACTTATTTAAGTTTCTTGCTCATTGCATTGGTAAGTACTTCAAAAATAATGATGAACATGTAAGCAGTTATCATGGACATCCCTGTTGTATTGCTAATAGGCCAAGATATTCTTATTTTATTTTATTTTTTAGACAAAGTCTCACTATATCGCCCTCAGTAGAGTGCTGTAGTGCTCACAGCTCACAGCAACCTCCAACTCTTGGGCTTAAGCAATTCTCTTGCCTCAGCCTCCCAAGTAGCTGGGACTACAGGCACCCGCCACAACACCCAGCTATTTTTTGGTTGTAGTTGTCATTGTTGTTTGGCAGGCCCAGGCTGGATTTGAACTCACCAGCTCTGGTATATGTAGCTGGCACCTTAGCTGCTTGAGCTACAGGCACCGAGCCGATATTCTTTATCATATTAAAAACGTCCTTTTATTTCTAGTTTGCTAAAAATTATCAGAAAATGGTATTAAACTTTTATCAGAAGTCTTTGTGGCATCTGAAGTCATCATACCATTTAAATCTTTTGAGTTGATGATATAATGTGATATTAAGAGATTTTCTATTATTGTAAATAATTGGTCATGACACATTATGCTTTAAACATATCTCACGGTTCAATTCGCTAGTCGTTTATTTAGGATTTTAATGTGAGACATCTTTAGTTTTCTTTCTGGTGTTGTTTTTGGAAGGGTTTGCTATCATGGTTATATCAATTCATAAAATGATCTGGGAAGCATTCTTTCTTTTTTTTGTATTACTTTATAGAACATGAGAACTATTTGTTCTGTAATATTTTTATTTGGGCTTGTTTTTGTCTAGGATGTCATTGGGTGATTTTCTCTCTGGTAGAAAAAAAATGTCCAATAGCTTTCATTTAAAAATAATATGGCTATTCCTAGTTTGTAGCATTTTCTTGAGGGACAACTAATAAATGACTTTAGGTGGTTTTCTTTTTTTTAACAGTTCACCCAGCTATGCTAATTTTTAAAGAAGTCCATGATCTCTTGTTTGGAGAATACTTAGAGATCTAAAAATACATCTGCCATTTGATCCTATAATTCCTCTACTAGGTATATATCCAGAAGACCAAAAATCACACTATAACAAAGATATTTGTACCACAATGTTTATTGCAGCCCAATTCATAGTTGCTAAGTCATGGAAAAAACCCAAGTGCCCATAGACTCATGAATGGATTAATAAATTGTGGTATTTGTACACTATGGAATATTATGCAGCTATAAAGAAAGATGGAGACTATACCTCCTTCATGTTTACATGGATGAAGCTAGAAAATACTCTTCTTAGTAAGGTATCCAAAGAATGGAAGAAAAAGTACCCAATGTACTCAGCCCTAATATGAAACTAATTTATAGCTTTCATATGAAGGCTATAACCCAATCTCGGTACAGAAGGGGACAAGGGAGGGGAAGGGTGGGGGAGGTAGGGTGGAGGGAGAGTGATTGATGGGTCCACACCTAGGGTGCATCTAGGAAGGGTGCAGGTGAAGTTTACTAAGTTTAGAGTATAAGGGTTTGAACATAATAATTAAGAAAATGCCATGAAAGCTATGTTAATCAGTTTGGTGAAAATATTTCAGACTGTATATGGTACCAGCACATTGTACCTCCTGATTGCATTATTGTACACAGCTATGATTTAATTAAAGAAAAAAAGAAGTCCATGATCTCTTTTTATCTATTTTCCATGTATTTTCATTTCAGGCACCAATGTCACTGTCTCTAGAGACATCAGAGATGAGAAGGGTGACAGATGAAGGTGTGGAAGGAGAGAGAATGGACGGGCTCAAGGAGATGAGAAAAAAAGTCTGGGAGATTTGCTCTGGAAAGGCTTTATGGTGGGAATGAAGCTTAAAGAGCTCTTTGGAGGAGGGCTATTTACTGTCCAAGGTGGCTATGTGGGAATAGGGGAAGAAAATATAATTTTAGTATTTGTCACCATCAATTAATATTTATAGCATTATTGACATTTCTTCATTTTTAATGCCCAGTAAATGAAGTAGACTTTTCATGCTGTTTATTAGGCCAAGATATTATTTGTCATATTAAAGAATGTCCTTTTATTCCTACTTTACTAAGAATTATCAGAAAAAGGTGTTAAACTACTAGGATACAGCACAGATGTTAAGTACCTTATTATATTTCCTTGTGATACTGTTTATGGAATTCCTTGCCTTCCATCATTTTCTGCATAGATACAACAGAAGTGAGAAGCACACTAGAACATGTAGACTGTCATGCTTCTTATTTATTACTAATCATTTGAGAAGTGAATATTTAGGAGAACTTCCCTACATCTACTTTCCTAAAGGAACAGGAATATCCTAGAAAGTCCATCCTTATGAACAAGTTTGGAATGACTTCAAACTGCATACTAATTGGTCCACCCTTTTCTTCTACTCTTTCCTTCTCTAGCAATGTTCCCATTTACCTAATTTGCTGGGAGCATCCGGGTCAGTAACTTTCCTTGGGAACTTCAGTATATTTCCTCTAAGCTCCAGGGCTATTATAAGAATGCTTGTTGGAATCTAGGCTGTGATTCAGTGGGGTTTGATACAGAGCCTAGATTTTGGATCTGTAAAATCCCTAGTTTCACCCACCTATACAAACAATGGATGAAGTATCTGCTCTGTGAAGACTCTGTTCTTTCTGGCCTAGTGATTATTTCTTCTGGAAGTGAGAACTGCAGTTAACAGAAAACCAGCAAAAAAAAAAAAAAAAAAAAAAAAAAAAAAAATTGATTTTACTTTTTATAGAAATTTATAAAAAGTTGAACATATTATTTAAGAAAACTATTTTTAAACAAAGCCCCCTCCCTCCATTACCCTAATATTCTACTGCTGTCTCTTCCCATTCCAAAGAATGAAGTCATGCTTTATGGGAGACATCTGCTTCTGAGGATATTACTACCCTGAATACAGAACATGACTTCATTAGAGGGAGCAGTGGACCATAGAGATTCAACAGGAGACCTGCATATGTGACAGTAAAAAGAAAAAGAGAAAAAGAGCCAATTGAGATTCTCCTTAAGTCTCTATCCTTCAGGACAGACTGAAGATCTGGTGATTTCACTCTCATATAACTTTCTTTTGCTTTAAAATAATAAGCTATATGTGAAAAACTTTCAGAAAACTGTAACTCTTAGCAACACCACCTGTATTTGTAAATAGAGAAGCAGTCTTCTCTCTAGGGATTGGATGGATTACATTCTGGGAAGAGACCAGGTGTTTGAAACTTTGGGGTAGTTACTGAATGCACATCCACACAGAATAAGCTCTGTTTCATAGAAGCATTGTTTTAAATAGTGCTACAGATGTATACCATATCCTTTTTCAGTTCTGAAAAGCAAATTCAGAATATTAGCAGGGATTTTAGCTTTCCAGGATGATGATTTCCAGAGCAGCTTTATAGGATTTTTGACATATGTTGTTTATAACCTTAATTTTTAAAATGAGCAAGTCCAATAAATCTGTTACCTCCTAACCAAACTTTGGTCTACTTATATCTGTTCTCATTTTATTTGATAATGTAAAGAAATTTCAATAGACAGCTAAATATTTTGGTGTTATGTGTATTTATAATCTTCTTTTCCTATTGACTAAGACTTTTCAAAGAAAACCTTAAAATCACTAGCATTTTAAAAGCAAAGAATTGCTGGTTTAATTTACCAGGATTTGCCTATAAGGACTCATGATGCAGCTTGAATTACAGAAGTGAAAGGGAATGCTAAAGAGATCACATGGCTAAGTACCCTTTGACCTAGGAGGGTTAGGAATTAGGAACATTAGGGAAGGCTGGATTGCAACCTCTTACTAAAAGGTGCTTTAACCCTGAATTCCAGTCAGGCCTAAGAAATTCTTCTATGTATATATGGTGATAAGTGTTTCAGGCAATATGGGTCCCATACTGGCTGTGTTTAAAGAATTGTTTGGAGAGTATTTTAAAAATAGATTTATAAATCTCACCTTAGATCTACTAAATAAAATATGAGGGTAAAACTAGGAAATCTGTATTTACAAAGCAAGTCCTGGGTAATCCTTACAAATTTGAGAACAATGGCATTAGGGTTGCTGCATTAGGGTCAACTAGCTGGGTGCTGGTGACATAGATATAACCAGAATAGAAATAATTATAGAGAATAGCAGATGAATAAGAACAGTGCCACCTCCCTTTGCATAACATTTTATAAGATGAATTTGTAATTATTGTTTTATTTAATCCTTATGTTAACTTTTAGTGACTCTTAGAAGCAAAGCCTATCAAATTAAACCACCAATTATTGCCTTTTAAAATGGTGGTGATTTTTAAGGCCTTTCTTTGAAAATTCTTAGTCAATAGAAATAGAAGACTATGACTTCTATAGCGAAGAAGCCTTAAGCTCAAGGAAGAGAAGATCACTTGTCTAGGATTCCTTAGTTAAAGGAAGATTCAGGACTCAAACTTAGGTCATCTGATGCCAAATCTCTTGCTTTTGCCATGTATTACAGCTTCTTTATAATGGTCTTGGACAATAATGATCACTGGATTCAAAGGATGGAAAATGACAGGTCACTAAGAAATCAACGTCCAATGTGGCAATATGATAAAATCACGCAAAGGCTGATACTGCAGCAGTACACTGGTGCCTTTCATGTGTGAAATCCATTCCTGTACAAAAACGCTAATAAGAATAAATGATTTTGCCCTCTCTTACCCACTCTTTGTTTACTTTCCCCCCATGCTATCTACATCTTAGCAGAGGGACTCTCTGACAACTAAATTATATACTCTAAATTGGGGAAGAATGGGACAGAGATATAAATAAACTGGAAGGGGATGAGAGAGGAAGTAGGAGCTCATCTTAGGCTGATGTTTTGTTTTAGTCAGAGGTGCAAAGAAGCAAAGCAGTCATTCTGAGAACATTTGGTCATTCAAGATTCTGTTGTACTTGCCATATATGCTCCTAATGGGAAAGTCATACCTTCTTCAGTTCATAGCTGTCAGCTTTCCTTGGAGGTTAGTGTAATAGAGTGGAAAAATCAAGCTCTTTAGAATCAGACAGATCTGGGTTTGATCTCTGTTCATTTTTTTGCAACTTAACCTTTCCAAGAGTTAGTTCTTACCTATTAAATGGGAATAATACCATCTTTCTCAAAGTAGTAAGGGATAACTAAAATGACTCTAGCCATAAACTGCCTAGCAGTTGCCAATACATCACGGGTGCTTAATCAATGTTAATAGGTACTTAACTCCTGACCCTCAAAGTTCCTTTACTAGTAGAGAGTTGATGTAAGTTTATGGTATTATTTGGGGAACTTATAATAAAACATTTCTCACTTTAAACTCAATGTTTTACTTAACTTCATTCTCATTTGGGGGGATTATTTTTAAACTCCAGAGTCAACCTACATATATTTAAGAATGTGAAATGTGATTGAAGTGGCATTAGAGATAAATGGAGAAAGAAAGTACTCTTTCATCAATTGTCTTGGAATGATTGGCTATCCATGTTGGAAAAAGTAGAATAATATTCCTTTATCAAATTATACACACAAAAAATAAATTATACGCCTGTAAGCCTAGCACTCTGGGAGGCTGAGGCAGGTGGATTGCTTGAGATCATGAGTTCAAGACCAGCCTGAGCAAAAGTGAGTTTCTACTAAAAATAGAAAAACTGAGGCAAGAGAATAGCTTGAGCCTGAAATGGAGGTTGCTGTGAGCTATGATGGTATGGCATTCTACCCAGGGTGACAGCTTGAGACTCCATCTCAAAAAAAAAAAAAAAAAAAAAATTGTAGATACAGACTAAAGACTTGAATTGAAGAAAAAACATTTTAAAATTTTAGAGGAAAATATTGAAGAATATATTTATGATCTTCACTTAAGGCAAGATTTCTTTAAAAAGACACAAAAGCAAACTGAGTTGAAAAAGTTAACTATATCAGTACAAGTTTTGGTAAAGATGTGACAAAATGAAACATCTCATGCATTGTTGTGAAGAGTACAAATTGGTCAATTTTGAAGAGCACTTCAGTAATGTCTAAGAAAGTTGATGCTGTGTGTGTCCTAGGACCTAGAAATTTCACTCTGGATATAGACCCAGATAAATTCTCACACATGTGAACAGGGAGACATGTAGGAGAACATTTAAGGCAGCATTGTTTGTAATAGAGGGGAATGGAAATCTCATTGTCCAGTAACAGGAGAATGAATAAATAACTTGTGGCATATTCATATAATAGCAAACTCTACATTATTTAAAATGAATGAAATATATACCTATCTTTACCAAAATGAATTCATCTCAAAAAACATGACATACTATGAAAAAAGTAAACTGAAGAAACATAAAGACAATAGGATACAATTTATTTCAATTTAAAATACAGTGTAAAAACATATAGTGTAAGTCAGTCTTGTGGTTCTGGGATAAGATGGTTCTTCCCCTTTAAGTACAACTAAATGCCCTGGAAATAATCTGGCAATTATAAAAGAATGTTGAAAAGTAGAAAGGAGAGGTGCACTGCCTAGAGATATCACAACTTGAGTAACTATGTGGCGAAGAGTTCCCTGTTGTATCTTTCTATCACTCACATATCCCAGACTGAGCTAGAGAGTCCTGCAATCTAGAATTGCCAACAGACATAGACAAAAATAGGGGGAAAAGCCTGCTATCTCTAACTAAAGGATAAGAAAAAGGGAAGCCTAATAAAGGCTTAACAGAGAAACCCTTACCTAGTGACAGGGATACCTGGTCTTTTCAAATGAACTGTAACAGGAGAATCTGGACAGGCCAACCATCCTATGCCTCACACCAGTGGGTGGCAGGTAAGAATCTCCTTTTGCACCAGCAATGCCAGCTGGCCAGGAACCTCCCAACTTTCTACTCAGACACAATAGTTCCTGACCCTCCACCCAGCAACAGAAGATAATCCAGACTAAGAATCTGCTAGACCTCTAACCAATGGAAGAAAGCAACCCAGGCCTGGCATCTCTTGGCCATGCAATGAGTTGCAGAAGGTGAACCAGGCTCAGAAATTTAGGAACCTTCACCTGGTGGCAAAGACTCATAGAGAACCTGTATATGCTGTCCTTCCACCCAGCAGCACAAGAGAGCCCAATTTGGTAATTTCTTCCTGTGCAAGCACCAATAGAAATGGAGGGGAAATACCACCAGCTGTGGGTGGCTGGACAATAGTAAAGAGAAAATGCTCTGTGTCTTGTAGGACTAGCATTCCTTACCTTCTACTTAGCAACACTGGGTAGCCCATGGTAGTATCTTCTGTCCTACAGATAGTGCCAGGAGGAATCAAGCAGGAGCTCAAGTAGAGCCAGAGCATGAAGCAGAGCAGAATAGCAATAGTGCAAAGGGCTCAGAAAACTAAATTGTCAGTGGAGTTACAGCCCACAAAAGTAAGGCAAGAACTGACATGCTACACCTAAAAAATGCTAGAGGATTTAAGTAGAGTCAAATGTTTCCTAAAATGTCCAGAATACAATAAAATAAATCATTCATCTTAAGAAGAAGCAGGAAAATCACATGTTGAGTGAAAAAGAAAATCAACTAAGAGACAGCAGGTCCAAGATGGTGGACTAGAGATACCTTCTCATCAGGTGCTCTCAGTGAGGTCTAGGTAAATGGAAGCCAGCCACTTCTTGCTAGATTGTCCCACCCAGAACCATTGTTCCAAGAGCACAATGAGATAGTGGGGGACACCAGGGGCTGAGGAGAGGTCAGGGACAGTGGAAGACAAATAAAGAAGGTGGGTGCCTGTGCCAGTCCAACACCCAAGCACAAAGACAAAGAAAATTAAGCAGGAGGAAGAGACAGGAGAAACAGGGGAAAGAAGTAAACAAGAAGAAAACACACATGGGGAGGACCACACACAGACAAAAATTCTGGCAGTGTGAAAAACCAGAAAAGATCAACCCCCCACCTCCAGGGTTCATGAGGCAGCTACCACAGAGGATTCCACCTTTAAAGAAATTATGGAAATGGCAGAAAGGGAATTTAGAACATGGATGGCAAAAATGATGAAGGGAATTGAAAGGAAAATAAAAAAGAAAATCTGAAAATTGATCCACAAAATGAAATGAATGAAAGACATGATGAAATCAGAAAGCATACATAAGAGCTTAAGGAATTGAAGGAGTCATTTAGGGAACTTAAAAACGTACCAGAAAGTACCAGTAACAGATTAGATGGTGGAAAAGAAAGAATCTCAGAATTAGAGGATAAGGCTCTTGAGCTAACTCAGGCATTTAAAGATGAGAGAAGAAGCAGAGAAATCACTTAGAGAATTATGGGACTTCATGAAGCTTTCAATATGTGAATTATAAATATCCCCAAATGAGATTGATGCCCTGCATGCCCAACCAAAGGTATGAAAGCCCTACTGGAGGATATCATAACTGAAAATTTCCAAGTATTACCAAAGATGCACTCTCCTTTTAGATGGATATCAAAGTTAGGTTAGTCTCAACACAAAAAGAGCATCTGACAGACACATTGTAATGAATCAGGTCAAGGTCAAAATGAAAGAGAAAATTCTGCAAGCTTCTAGGTATAAGCACCAGTTGACCTACAGGGGCAGATGTATCTGGGTGATAGTGGATTTTTCAGCTAAAACTTTTCAAGCCAGAAGAAGGTGGTCATCTACCTTTAAGCTTCTTAAACAAAACAATTTTCAGCCTAGGATTCTGTATCCTGCTAAACTATGTTTCATATTCAATGGAAAATCAAATCATTTATGGACTTGCAAACATTGAGGAAATGCACCACATCAAGACCCACTCTGCAGGAAGTACTCAGACCCACTCTTCACACTGATGATCACAATGGTCCAATAACAAAGCAGACACCCACAAACTAAAGGACAAAACCTCACTTCCATAATGCTACAAGGAATAAAACTAAGTGGATTTAAAGCAACAAAAGTAAAGAAAGACAAAGATGGTAACTCTAGACTGGTCAAGGGAATAATACAACAAGAGGACATTTCAATTCTAAATATATATGTGCCCAAATTAAATGCTCTCAGACTTATAAAATGAACCCTTACTGGTCTAAACAGTATGATATCCTACAACACCATAATCTCTAGGGACTTTAAGGCCCCTCTGACATAACTACACAGATTTTCTAAACAGAAACAAAACCAATACACAAGGGACTTAAATGAGACCTCAGAAAAATTTGGCTTAATAGACATACACAAAACACACCATCGCAGAGATAATGAATATGCATTCTTTTCATCAGGTCTCAATCATACTCCATAACAGATCATATCCCAGGACAAAAATATAACCTCAACAAAATTAAAAGAATTGAAATTGAAATTATACCTTGTATCATTAGACCATGAGGCAATAAAGGTAGACCTCCACTACAACAAAAATTTTCATCCCCATACAAAGTGATGGAAACTAAATGACCTTATGCTGAATAATATTTGGGTCAAGGCACAATTGCTAAGTTGTGGAAAAAACCCAAGTGCCCATTGATCCACAAATGGATTAATAAATTGTGGTATATGTACACCATGGAATATTATGCAGCCTTAAAGAAAGATGGAGACTTTACCTCCTTTGTGTTTACATGGATGGAGCTGGAACATATTCTTCTTAGTAAAGTAT
>CAUYPK010027145.1:0-39536 GCA_963574355.1 Loris lydekkerianus
GCCCCCGGCCCCCCGGGCCCCCTGGCCCATCGGGGCCCGCCACCCCCCAGCCCTGGGGGGGGAGGGCCCCCCCCCCCCCCCAAGTAGGCACTGGCGAGCGAGGGCTCCGTGCCCCGTGTTCAAGCCAGGGGCTCTTAGCGCTCCTGTTACGTTTGAGGCTCTTGTGTTAATGTGTCTGAGAAGCAAAGCTGGTATTCTAGAACATGCCTTTCACCGATCATGTAAATAAAACTGCAGAATGACAAAAAATTTTTCAGAATAATTGGCGGCACCCACTGTCCCCATTTCTCACCTCCCACCAGCTCTGCAGCCCACTCCCATCTGCCTTCCAGACCCGGAGTGCTGCCACCCCCAGCAGCTTTCCGGCTCCCCAGACCTCCTAGGCCAGGGATGGTCTCAGTCCACAGCCCACAGCCCAGGATAAGGCGTATGTGCCGACCACTGCCCCCCAAAACAGACTCCCTTCCCAACTTGGCTAATACCCTGGTGGCCCTGGTGCCCTGCTAACCCCCATCACACCACACACTCTGGACCCAGCGCATGGCTCCTCTGCAGCTTCTCCTCCTCCCTGAGGCCCCAAACCCAGACTCTGCACTCCCACTACCGCCATCCTCCCCTGCCCCTGGTGCCCAGGCCTGCTGCCCTCTGTTCCCGTCCACTCCGACACACTCTCCCTGCAGAGACTTTTATCACCCAGGCGCACACTCCCACTGAAAGCCTCTGCCAGCACCTTCCCAGGATGCGGCATCAGCCTCTGATTTTGGCACAGCCCCTGGAGGCTCCAAACCCCCACGTTTGCTGTGCTCACTCCCAGTGACCCCGCTGCCTGAAATCCCACTCCACGAGCACAGCTCGTCCTTGAGATCTTGGCCACAGCCACTCACCCCCTGAGTCAGTCTGATGCTCCTGGGACACGGGTCCAGGGGTGGACCTGTGGCCTGCAGTGCCCCTGAGGGTAGAGACCAGGCCCAGTGTGCGTGCTCCAGTGTCCCCAGCCCTGACCCCTTATGGGCCTGCCCTGGATTTCTGTAGACCCCTCCACTGAGTGAAGGGACACTCTCCACGGGCGACGGGGCCAGACCCATGTGGAGATGCTCGGCTCTTGTCTCGCTATTCAGCAAGCAATGGCTGGGAGAACATGGGGGACAGGAATCCAGGTCAGGAAATAGGATCTCTGAGCACCTGCCAGGCAGAACGTCCCTTTCGTGGTGGTTTTCTCCTGTCAGCTCTGGACGAAGTGACTAACACTCTATGCACCAGCACTGTCTCCTGCCACCGTCCCCACACCAGGCTTCTGTGGACCACCTGATTCTGTGAGAGCAGAGGGGCAGAGCAGGTGGGAGGCCTGGATCCCCCACCTGGAGTGCTACCCCCAGACAGCTTCTTGCTGTCTGGGTCTTAACTCAAATGTCACCCCTTGGTGATGGCACCCGGGGCACCACACTTGAAATTAGCAGCCCCCACCTGGCAAACTCCCCCCATGCACATCACCCTATCTTTTGGCCCTGTCTGTTAGCACCCCAAATCTTCTTTCCCTTCAGTTTGTCTACTTTTCATCACCCTTCGCTCTGCTCCATGTGGGAAGACAGTTTCGGTCCTACACCAAGGGGGGATGTGTGGCAGGTGACTACAGGAAAGATCGAATGGCCACAGGGACTGTGGAGCCTCATGTACATTCCCCTGGGCCATGTTGAGTTTGTCACAGAGCAGAGGTGGGTGAACCTTCCAAATCTCTGTGCCTCCCCCAAGCATGGCCAAAGCCAGCTGAGTGAGATTCTGGCCTGGGTTCCACCCACACTGATCCTGGCAGGACCACAGTACACTGTCCCCTGCTGGTCCTCACCCGCTCCCTGCCCAGAAACCTCCAGTGGCTTGCACTGGGGTAGCCTCATGCAAAGATATCCCTGCCCAGAAGCCTGGCCCAGGAAACATACCCAGGGAGCTGCTGGCAGGAACACAAAGCTGGGGGCTCACTTGGTCTCTGACCAGCTGGACTCCTGGAGATAAAATGCACTGAATGGGAAACTGAGTCCTGGATCCCCGTGAGAACATGGGGCAGGGATGCTGGTGTCTCCAAGATAGGCCCCCTCTCCTATCTGGAGGGCCTGGGCACCAGGCCACATTACTGCAGACTTCCACCTCCGATTCCTCCCACCCTCCCTCCCATGCTCCCTGGCAGAGCTCAGTCCAGCAAGTGATCACACCTGCCCAGGTTCCTCTGCCCACAGCCTGCACCGCAGATTCAGACTGAGCCTCTGACTCACTATAGCCCTGAGCCTTTGCTGCTAACGTGAGAATTGGCAGGTGGAGGCAGGTGGAGGCACCAGGGATATGCAAAGAGGGTGGTGGGCTGAGGCAGGGGAAGAATAAGCTGACTCCCACCCCACCCATTTTATAGACAGAGTGAGGCACTTGCAGCTGAAGTTATGTGTAGAGACTGCTGCAAGAATGTGAAGCTTAGGGAGGATCCCCTAGCACCTCATCAGGGCCCCTGTCAACAGGCTCCCTACCCTGACTCAGGCCTCTCAGGTGCTGGATGAACACTTCTGCCACAAAACTCAGGGCCTCTGGTGGGGCCTAGGTCTAACCCCCAGAGTCTTGGAACTAGGGGCTTCACTGCAGGTTCTCCCCTGGGGGTGCTGGGACCCCAGGAGCCCCAGAAACATGGTTGCAAAGTGCTCTTCCACATGGGATCCCACTCAACCCAAAAATCCTCCTGAGAGGGAGGACAATGGCCACACCATTTGAAAGAAGAAAAACCACAAGGAAGTAATTCTCATCCAAGGTCACATGAGGAAGCAGTTGGCAGCTGCAGGGCTTTGTGAGGTCCCAGCTGCCACCCAGAGGTGCTCTGGGCATTGCTACTGCCCTCTGCATGAGGAACAGGTGCCATCAGCAGCCAACTGCCTCCACCCCACCAGCTTGGGTGGGTGGACAGATGTTCCTACAGCTGTACAGAGCAGCTCCCTGGAACCAGGGCATGCTTGGAGCTGCAACTTTGCAAAGCAGATCTGCCCAAAGACTATTGTGACACCATAAGTTTCCTAAACCTCCCTCCTCAAATGCAATAGTGTGAATTCATGGAATTACTGTGGGCTGGGGCCAGGGCTGATCAAGGCTCAGCCTGAAGCCAGGTCAGCACTTCTTCTACAACTAAGATCAGAGCTCAGCCAGGAGGAGGGATCAGGGCTCAGTCTGGAGGAGGGATCAGGGCTCAGTCTGGAAGAGATATCAGAGCTCAGTCTGGAGGAGGGATCAGGGCTCAGTCCAGAATTGGGGTACAAAGCAATAGCTCCCTTCCCAGGAGGTAGAATCACTTTCCTGAAGCAGCTAGAGCCCATGTGCCCACGTGACCCTCTGCTGTGAGGGAAGCTGCAAGATATTTTCGACAGCTGCCCGGTGCGCTCCCCATAAAGCCATAAAGCAGAAACTGACTTTGAAATGGCCCTTTCTCTGCCTGTATCTTTGGACATAAATTTAAATAAAATGGCAATTTAAATGCCTGCTACACCAGGAAGGCAGCATGGGGCTGTCTCTGCAGGCTGCATGGGGAGACAGAAGGCAGCCCTAACCCATCATCCTATGCCATGCGAGCCAGGGTCAGTGCCGGGGCAGCGGGAAGGAGACAGGCCCTTACAGGTGGAAAGGACGCCCCTGGGGCCTCCACCCACCCGACAGAGCCCTCGCTGTAACAGACCTGTGAGATTCTTGAGAACTGAGCAGACTCCCACCCTGTAAGCGCTCACAAACACCCCTGCCGTGTTCTGGCTATGATGGGCTCTCTCACAGGCAAGTTACCTGAGCCAACTTCTCAAACTAGAGGTGCCTCAGCAATAGCAGGGTGCAAGTTCCCCCTCCCCACCCCGAGCTTCCAATTCAGTAGGTCTGTGGGAAGTGGGGCCTGAGACTGTGAACATCTAGCAAGTCCCCAGGAGCTGCAGGTGCCACTGGTCCAAGGGCCACACAGACAGACTCCTGTGCTAGCAAGAGCTCCCCAGGTGCTGTGAGGCCAGGAACAGTGGCCAGGAGATGGAGCAGGAGGGCAAGTCATAGGGTCTCACTGTGACCAGAGCAGGTGACCAGAGGGGTCTGTGTGCTGTGGGAGGCCACCACCCCCCCTGTCCTGCCCAGCGCCTCAGGACTCACCACAGAGACATCTCCCTGGGTGCCTCTCACCTTGCTCAGAGTTCCTCGCATCCCCCACGGCTTCATATCCCCCAGCACCAGGCAGGGGGCCCTGGGCTCCTGCGCTGCATGCATCGCTGGCTCCTCACACCAGCAGCCTGGGGGGCACACAGCCCACTTACAGGGAAAGACGAAGCTCAGAATTGGGGCCAGATGTCCCCTCAGCCAGAAACAACTCCCTGAGCTTCTCTGAACCCTTCTGCCCTAATCCTTCTCCTGAGGCTGAATCTCCAATCTTGGCCCAAGTTCGTGGAGGATGAACCACATCCTATCCTGTGACCCCTACCCATCCCGCTGCCCACAGACTGCCCTGCCCCTGGACAGTGAGCACTGCACCCCCCACCTCCGTCTCCACAGTGTGGCCCTGAGGAAGGCCGGCAGCTGCTGGGGCGAGAGTGGGCAGCTCTGAGGCCTCTGTCAAGACTCGCAGCCTGGCAGAAAAGGCAGATGTGACTCAGTGAGGGAGGAAATTTGTTACAGTGACCAGCCCCCTGGGGTATGTTCCCAGCCTGCTATGGTGGGTGTATGAGAAGAATGGTCTGGGGACATGGGGACATCAGTGACAGATGAGGGCAGCAAACTGGGACTCCGGGATCCAGCCGTTGGGAGGGGTACCAGGCTGGTGTCAGAACAGGTGTGGGTTGGGGACCCTGAAAAACCAGAGAGCAGCAAGAAGGCTCAGAGTTTCCCAAGGAGCAGTGGGCAACATGAGCGCACAGGTGTGTGACAAACGGGCTTTGGGGCTTGCAGAGGGCTTTGCAAGTGGCAGGGACTTGTTCACTGCTAAAATGATCATCAGGGTCAAGAGCTCAGTCTGCAAATTAAAGTCAAGAGACAGAGACTACCTGTGGTGTAGGACTTGGCCAAATCCTGGGTCTGGGTCACTCCCTGACCAGAGTGCAGAATTCTAGCAGTCAAGGCCCAAATTTGTGCTTAGGTCAGGACGCCACTCAGCAAGAGCCGTCCTGCAGCACGGCTGGCACAGGTGGGTGTGGGGTGGAGGGTGTTCACAAGGAAGGCCCCTGTGCTCATCCTTTTTCTCAATCTGGGGCCCCTTGCCCTTAGAGTCTAGATAAGGTCACTCAGACCCCTCCCAACCAGGGGGGTCAATCCAGGCCCTCTCTGAGGGGCCCAGCCATGGGCCAGGCTCCTCTGATTCAATTCCCTGCTTCCTCCCTAACTGGCCCCAAGAGCCACACATGACTGTCCATCTAGAGTTCTTACCCTCTCAACCCCACCCCAGTCCTACAGGACACCACCCCTGGGGCCTGAGGATGTGAGCAGCCATCTGCTGGTGACCCAATCAACGCTGAGGGCAGGGGGGCATGGAAAGATGACCAGCAAAAGGGGCAAAGCCATGAATTCTACTTTTTGTTGGTCCCTCAGCCTCCTTGGAGTAAAGAGCCCGGAAGACACAGGTGCATTAGAGCATTCTGTGATGTCAGAGGGAGAAATACACAAGGTCGACAGGTGTGTCCGAAGGGCACAGCGGCCAGACTGAAGGGCCCCCCGGCCAAAGAAAAGTAACAAGCAACAGAAAACTGCATATAAACAGCTGAATAGACCGTTGAATGGGGGTGAAGGCATAGCTCTTCCTGGAAAAGAATTCTAATTAGCAAGCGCAGAAGGACCGAAGGAAGCAGGGCATGGTCATTAGATGTGATGACGGAACTGGTGCTGGCGAGATTCACCCTCAGATGCCCAAGTTCATGAACAAAAGTTTGAAGGGGGAACACTGCAATTTCATAGTCTCGAAGTATCTCCCTCAAGATATTCATTAATTTCAAAGAGAAGAGAATAAATTTACAGTAGAGAAACCCAGCCGACTCCAGCTCAATCAGCCATCAAGGGTAACATCACTGTGCCCCACCGCATCACACTCCCCCAGCTAAGGCACCGGGGGGCGGGGCACCCCACTTTTCTGAAAATCCTGCGTAAAATGTACCTCCTCTATCTTGTCATACAGTGTCTGACGAACTCAAACTGACCAGGACTGTCCCAAAGGAAGAGCCAGGAATGGATGAGGAAGTGTTCAGGGAGACAGTGACAAAATGCAGCAGATTCTGTGGAATCTGGGGAGGGGTCCCAGATCAGACCCTGGAACGGGAAAAGGACACCAGTGGAGAACACCTGTGTTATAATTACGTAGGACATCAGGAGACGCTGGGCGGAGGGTACTCAGGATGTTTCTGTCCTACCCGACTTTTCTTTCTATTTTGAAATTATTTCAGGTTAAGAAAACATCTCCTCGGTCATACGTGTGTGCCATGTGTGGGAGCTAGTGGCCTGGGCCTTTCAGTTCTCTCACCCTGCCTTCCTCTGCTCCCCGGGCCCCTGAGCACCCTTAGCAGAGCTAATGCTGTTCTCCTCAAAGGCAACCCCTTCAGACCTGCTCCCGGGTGGAGGCATTTCCTTCCCCAGGGCAGCTCCGGAACCAGTGGGCAGAGAGCAGCCTCTCCTCCCCTGTAACTTGCCCCCACTGGCTGCCCACAAGGAAACCCCACACACACCTGAGGACCCTCGCCACCTGGACCATAGCTGTGGACTGTGTCTGACTCCCCCAGCCCTTGATACCCTTCCACATGTGGGTGGGCTGGGGAGTTTGATGGAGTGGAGCCATGTTCCCATTTCAGAGCAAGACCACCAGGGCGTCTAGTCCATGGGCTACTGCCCTGCTGTGGACAGTGAGTGGGGCCCCATGGGAAGAGCCAGGGAAGCCTGCAGGCCTCAGGGAATTGGGGACATGAAGCTAGAGCAGTTCCTGCAAGACGGTGATGATGCTTGAGTGTGAACGCGACAGAGACACCTGGCGTCCCTTGAGCATCAGAAGTGTCCTACACAGAGAGGTGAGGGGCTCTGGAGCCCAGAACAGCCTCCAGGGACAGCAGTGAGGAGACACAACAGCCAGTTGTTACGTGATGGCTCCTTCTTCAGATGCCCCTCCCCACAGTGCACATGGCCCCGCTGCAGCCACCACTCTGCATATACCTGCAGCTTCTGTCCCCCCCAATTCCTGGTTCTGTATCTCATGTCCCTGTGAAGACATAGTTTGTAGTGGGCAGGCATAGCCCTGCCAGGCACTGCTGTCCACTAGGTCAACTCATAGCACTGGCCAGTCTGTCAGTGGCTGCCTTGGGGTTAGGCACCCACCCCTGGGTCAGGATGGCAGGTCACAAGATACAGAATACAGCAGCCTCTGCCATAAAGTAAAACACATTTAAATAAAAGATAAAAATAGAATAGCCAGGTGTTGTGGCAGGTGCCTGTAGTCCCAACTACTTGGGAGGCTGCGGCAAGAGAATTGCTTAAAGCCCAAGAGTTTTAGGTGGCTGTGAGCTGTGATGCCACAGCACTCTACCGACATAGTGAGACTCTGTCTCAAAAAAAAAAAAAAAAGATAAAAATTAAAACTTGTCCACTCCAGTGATTCCACCATCCCCCAAGTCCCCTGCTACCTGACACCCTGTCAAAGTTTCTGTTTACAAATGCCTTCTAAAGAATTTCCCAGGAGCTCCCCAGCCTACCTCTGGGGAATTCAGTAAAGGGAAGACGTCAGCAGACAAAGCGAGAGAAGAAAAATCTGAAACACCGCAGCTCTCATGCCCCTGTGCCCAGTCCAGAGGGCCCTCTCGGCCTCCCGGGAACAAAGATAAGCTCAGAACATCCAGCCTCCTCAGTTCACCCCACAAGCTTGCCCTCCAAGAACTGAAACCCCTCCACAAGCAGTTGCAGGGCCTGAGTCATTTCTATACAATCAAGGCAGCAGCAGGAGGGATCTGTGAAACGCTGTGTGACTCCCACTGTGAAATAGATTAATAAACCATTAGGATAAGCAAGCTGATTATTAGCACGAGAATGAGGCTCCTGAGCTAATTGAAGCCATCCAGCAAAATGCCAGCGCCGTCTTTGGGTATGAAATATTAATTGCACCCAAGCCCACACTGGAAGGCAGAGGTTGTTTGCGAGTTTTCTTCTATGGCCAAATGTCAGATGGGGCCTTTCTCTCAAGACAAGGCCAGGGTCACTGCACAGAGCCACATCACTTCTGAGAGCTGTGGCCTTCTCCAGAGAGAGTGGGGTCTGGATACACTCTCCGTGGTGTCAAAGCAACCACACTGAAAAAGTGACCCTTTTCTCAGTCCACTTCAAGGGAGGAGAGAAATGCTTGCGAGTGTCAGGGAGCTTAGTCCCTCCTGCTACAGGCAGAGGGAGGAGATCTGTGTCCCTGGGGGAGGGGCTCAACCTTACCCTTTCTGTTGATTTCCAGCTGAGTTCCTTTGAGGTTCTCCACCCTGGGACTTTGAACAAGCCTGGAGGTGAATAACATGTGCTGAAGCCCAAAGCAGTGTCATTTCCAGCCCCCAAAGTAGCCCTCACCCCAGCACGAGTGCCCCTGCCGCCCATGGGATCCCCCAGGCAGCTCTAGCCTGGTGGGACAGGACAGGTCCCATTAGTGTCTCCTCTATACCCAGCCGGGAGCTCATGGGAGCAGGTACCTACGTCCCCTGGGCTGGCCTCCTCAGTGAGGCCAGCGTTCCAGATGGGACTGTGCTTCAGGAGACCTGACCTTCCTGGGCCTTACTTCCTGCTAGGAATGGAATGTCCCAACTGCGGGAGGGAGATGAGAGAACACAGGTAAAACCCCACATCAGCTCAGTGGGTGGAGCTGGGGTTTCTATTATTAGTGTGTATTTACTTTTTCAGCAAAGGCAGGTGTAGGGTTCTGAGCCCAGAGGTGCAAACCCCCCTACAGAGAGAGGGTGGGGATCCCCATAGCGAGAGGGAGGCTGGCCAAGGGCAATGCTGACTGGCAGAGGGTGGGACCCCAGGTACCAGTGACCAGGCGGCAGGGTCACTATAAGCCTAGGGGAACCTAGCTCCCCTAAACCTGCTGGCCACAGGGGCAACCCCAAAGGCCAGGAGGCAGGTCTGGGTCCCCTGCCATGTCGTAAATATTCATAGCCCCTTTCTCTATTGTCAAAGCAACCACACTTTTTTCCCCTCTATTGTGGGTTAGATTTTGTGAGACTGACATTAATTCTTTCAACACCACCAACAAAAAAAAAAAAATATGCTGTACACCATGGCATTTTTTAATTAAGGTGAATTAAAATTCCGCCTGTCTGCAGGATTTTTTAAAGACTGCTGTAACAATTTAGAGATCATCACTGCCCTCCTGGGGCCCATCTGGGATGCTCCCTCCATCCTTCCTAATGCAGACGCCCCCAGCCACACCTGCAGACAGGGAAGCAACCATCTGAGGCCCCCTTCCGGCGAGAACACCCCCACCCGGAAGGGGAGAAGAGGGCGTGTATGTCTCCTGCTGCGTGGCAGTGAAGGCCCCATCACGCAGCCATACGTGGTCATTGAACACATTAAAAGTACCATGCTACCTCCATGCAATGGAATCTACCAGACACTAACCAGGAATGGAGTTCTGACATATGCCGGAGCCGGGCAGACGGGAACATGGTGTGCTCAGAGGAAGAAGCCTCATACAAAAAGCAAACCCTGTGCGACTCCGTGTGTGCGGAATCTCAGAATGGGTAAACCCACAGGGACCAGGGCACATTCAGGACACTGGAGCAGGTACACCCACAGGGACCAGAGCATATGCGGGACGCTGGAGCGGATAAACCCACGGGGACCAGGGCGTATGCGGGACACTGCAGCAGGTAAACCCACGGAGACTGGGGGTATGTGGGGGACACTGAAGCAGGTAAACCCACTGAGACTGGGGGTATGTGGGGGACACTGAAGCAGGGAAACCCACTGAGACTGGGGGTATGTGGGGGACACTGGAGCAGGTAAACCCACTGAGACTGGGGGTATGTGGGGGACACTGGTGTGGGTAAATCCACAGAGTCTGAGGGCTTGTGGGGGACACTGGTGTGGGTCAACCCACAGGATCAGGAGACTGCAGAACACCAGAGCTGGTAAACTCATGGGGACTGGAGTGGAGGAGCAGCTGCTAGGGGCTGGGGTAGCAGGATGGTCCACTATGGGCCCAGGGAGTCCCTTTTGGGGTGAGGAAAATGTCCTAAAATTGAATGAGGGGGAAGTTTCACAATTCAGTGTGTATACTAAAAGTCACTAAATTGTGCACTTTAAATAGAATAATTGTACAGTGTATGAATTATATCTTAATAAGGGTTCCTTTTAAAAAATCACAACGAAACAATACTGCATTTATTATGAGCACATATATGTGTGTACATATACATACACACATACACACACACACAAAAAGCTCCGATCCAGTAATTTCACTTCTGGAAATTTTTTCTGAGGAAATAATTAAGGGTGGGCACACTAATATTTGAATACTCTAAAACAACCACACACACACACACACACACACTTTAAATGTCCAATGATAGATCTTAGAGTAAATTCCAATGCCTGCATTCAGCAGAATACCACAAAGACAGTAACTTACCTTGATGTAGTAGAAATGCATTTATGGACTCGGCGACGTGTTCATGACACATCATGGAATGAAATGAACAGGTTACAAATGGCAAATGTGGATATTATAAATGCTATGCCTTCCATACCTAGAGGAATGGTCAGTAAATTATAAATGGTGCCTGTCTTCCAGATAATGGGAAAGGGAGGGTATTTTCTCTTTTTCCCAATTCTGAGGAGTGCCCCACTCTTCTGCTATGGCCTGTATTATTTGTTTAATAAACTGATACAGTTTATTCCTTACAGATAGAGGGAGAGAGAGAAAGTCAAAAGCCCGAATGCAGAGAATGACAGTTTTGCTTAGCACAGGCTGACAGCCATGCCTGGCCTCCGTAAGGCAGGGCCTTTCAGGGCCACTTTCGTGTATAAAACTTGAGTGATAAATCCCTCCCAGCATCCATGTCTCCCAGGGTGGTGCTCCAGACGGCCAGAAGGCTGACAGAAGAAGCCAGCCTCGCTGTGGGGGCCAGATCGGGACATGCAGTCCCCAGCCTTCCAGGGCCTTGGGGCCAGGAGCCCTCACTGGGCTGCTCCTGTTGCTGCCGCATTATTTCCTGGTAATCAGTGTCACTCGCCCCTGAGGGATGCCAGCCTCAAGTCCCACCAGCTGCGCTAAGGAGCCCTCCCCAATCCCAGGCACGCTTGGCTGGGTTTGGGAAGGCTGGGCCTAAGCGGAGCTGACAGCCCCATCTGCTTCCCCGCAAGAAGCAGGAAACACGGTCTCGATTAACACCCAGGGCCGACCCCGAGGCCAGAGCACCCCTCCCCAGCAGCATGCCCAGGTGCAGGACACCGAGGGTCAGGTCTGCCACCCAGACACCAACCTGGAAGCCAGATGCTCCATCTGGACAGGCTGGACAGGGCCATGGGTGTTAACGGGGCACTGACTCAGTGCTCTGATGGGATCTCATTTTCACTTAACCCTCACAACGGTCACCCCTTTACAGGTGAAGAAACTGAAACCAGGAAGATCCTTGCCTGGCAGATAATCTTCAGCCTCGAGCCAGCCTGAACCCGGAACCAGGGCCCCCTAGGCCCCTGCACAGCTTGTTGAGAGCTTTCGAAGAGCATCTAAGTTCAGGACGCCTCACACCAGATGCCCCACCCTGGCCCCCAGGTTTCTAGGCTGGGTCAGGGAACAGTGACACTCCTTCCCAACAAGGGGGTGGAGGAAAAGGGCCCCACCAGAAAGTCCCAGCAGAGCAGACAGACAGTCCAGGTGTGTCAGGAAGCTCCTGGGGGTCAGGAGGGAGCCTGGGGTGGGCCTGCAGGTGGAGAAGGGGAAGGATGAGGTCACCCCATCAGTGGCACGGGCCTATCCCAGACTGGGGTTCCTGGAGACAGATTCCTTCTGGGGGTGAAAGGGTCACATGTAGGTCCATTGGGAGGGGCCCTGGGAGGGGCCCTGGGAGGTGACCTGGAAGAGCTGAGGAGGCCGCACAGACAGAGTCAAGCTGACCCCACAGGGCTTGCAGCAGCTCAGGCCTCCGCAGGTCACCCAGGGTGGGAGAGGTCTAGTGCTCAGAGCTGTCCCAAACCAAAGCAAGGAGGACAGGGCTTTATACCCACACCAGCCAGTCAGCGCTTCAGCTAGCCCTGCCCCAGGACGTGCCTCACTTTTGGACCAGGACGTTCCCTGTGGCCAAGAGCCAATGGCAAGTGCCATGAGCAGATTCTGCCAGCAGCTGAAGGTGGGCACTGGAGCCAGAACAGGGGATCTGGATGGGCCCAGAGCATCGCTGCAGGGCCTGGAAAGGTTCAAAACCAGAGACAGCTGGGCTGCCCAAAGCAAAACCCCCCACCAGGGCTTTGGCTCCCATCAGGCAGGAGACAAGGCCTTTCTGTTCCCATGTGTCCAGAGGGGCCTCTGCATGGCCATCCTGGCTTGTTACTGCCACACCAGGGGGTGCTGCGTGGACTTTGGCACCTCCACCTCCATCCTTGGCCGGTACTATGGACAAGAACACCAGGCAGGTGTGGCAGGAGGGGGCTGAGAGACCCTCCCCACCCCCCGCCACAGAGGGAGCCCCTGTGACGAATCCCTGGGCCTCCTGCCCCTTCCCATATAGGCCCCAGCAGGCTGGGCTCACCCTGGGCCAGAACGTCGCATTTTTAAAAGTAGTGGTTTTTTTCTTCATGAAGATATTAAAACTCTTTGTGTCAAACCCAAACAACCCAACTGGGCAGAAAGTACAATTCTCTCCCAAATCACCCCGAGAAAAGCTGCTGGAGCCACAGGCCACCCCTCTCAGGGCCTGTCTTGTGGGTTTGGTCACAGAGACTTGACTTGTACAGGCCAAAGTCTTTTTTGCAGCCCACGCTCTGCTGCGTTCACAGAACGATATGCTGTCCACGGACACAAATGTACATTCGGCCTTTCTTTGAATCACAGTTCTCAAAAGCTCGATGAAACGGCCCATGCCAGGCCTCTGAGCACAGGACAGGCCCTCTCTGGAGCAGGAGGGGTGGGAGGGAGAGTTGGCCAACTAAATTCTCTGTGGACAGGAGCCGTCGGGTGAGTGCACCATGCCCCCAGGCCTTGGCTTGCTGACCTTGGCCGCGCAGCCAGCATGGACTCTGTCAACCGTACAAAGTCCAGTAAGTGAGAAAGCTCCCAGGAACTTCAAAGTCGGGTGGGGGATCCGCACCCAAGAACTGGAGACAGCCCGGCTGCAGTAACTTCTCTCCTCAATCAATAGCTATTTCTCTGCTCCAAATTACTTTCTTTTCCCCCAGAAACCGTCAGAGGCACCTGCTGCCCATCAGCTATGACACTTCAAAGAAATGCTATTGTAATTCCTGGGCCCAGGAGGGCTGTCTGGGTCCACTGTCCGCTCAGCAGTCTGGGCAATGGCAACAGAAACTGGAAAAGTCAGGCAGCGAGCTACCCCACTCCCTGAGCTGCTGGGCCCCGGCCACCCCAGGGCTGCCCTGGCATACGCGCAGTGCCACCAGATCCCCAGAGCAGCCCTAGCAGAGCCTCCACATGGTGGCAGGAGTCAGAGCCAGACTCGCTTTGGTACTGACCTTGTCCCTCCCCTTGTGAACTTAACACAACTGCCCTGACCACGTGCTGGGCTATGAGCCGGGTATGGGTCTGCAGAGAGGAAAGGGACAAGTGTCCTGCCCTCTAGGAGCAGGTGAGGGCAGAGGAGTGAGAAGCCACACAGATCAACTCGTGAGGGGGCTGAAATAAAACACAGGGCAGTGCTCCTCACCTTAGGACAGGATTACCCGTCATGAGCAAATATCATAAATCGGAAGTGCATGTAACACCCCCAACCTACTGAGCATGTAGCATGCCAGCCCACCTCACGTGAGCCTGCAGCTGGGCACACTGACCTAACACAAAGCCAAAACCTATTTTATAGTATGTTGAATGTCTCATGTAATTGAGTACCGTCCTGGAAGTGGGAAGTAGAATGGCTGTGTTGGGTACTCTACTGACTACATATCATTGTCCTGCCACTGTGAAGTCCACAAATTTTAAGTCGGGGACTGTCTGTGAATAACATTGGGGCAGTGTGTGCTCATGAGTCCCTGAGGGCGGCCATCAACTCTAGGGGCGTGGGGGACACCAGTCCTCTGAGCACACCCCAGCTGCTCCCAATTGTAGTGGGCTAAAGCTATGCCCAAGTCCTAACCCCTGGGTCTTGTAAATTGGGCCTCACTGGGGGAAGGGGGCTCTACAAAGTAATCAAATTAAGATCTCAAGATAAGATCATCCTGAATTCCCTCGTTAAGCCTTAATTCCATTGGGAAGTGTCCTTATGAGAGGAACACAGGGAGAAGATGAGAGGCCATGTGAAGATCAGGCAGAGATTAAAGTGGTATGGCCACAAGCCAAGGATGCCTGAGACCACCAGAGCTGACAGGGACAGGAGGGTCCGCCTCCAGAAGCTCCAAGGGAAAGTGGTCCCACACACACCTGGGTTTCAGACTGCTGTCCTCCAGACTGGCCAAGAATTAAATCCCATGGTTTCAGGCCCCCCAGCATGCAGGACTTGGCTGCAGTGGCCCAAGACACTTCCGCCCCCATCATGGGAAGAGCAAGGCCAGCAGTGAGGGCCTCAGTGAAACCTTGGCTCTGCCACACACCAGCTGTGTCCTCAAGCAACTCCCTAACCTCTCTGGGCCTCTGTTTTCGACATCTTACAGTAGGAACAGCATTAGAACCTTCTGGGGGTCAGGGTGCTTACATGAGAGGAATAGCAGGTGAGGAGGTCACCATTTCTAGGCCCCACCCTACAGAGGTTCCATCCATGCCCATGTCACCTCTACTTAACATCACCAAAGGCCTCCAGGGACCCATATAGATGAGTTTGGGGTGGGGTTTAGGGAGTGAGCCTCATTCCTACCCACATCATAGGGAGCCAGAGACATATAGGACAGGCCCAACTTTCCAAGGTATCTTCAAGCCTCCCAAGCCGCCTCTCAGAGCCCCAAGGAGCTTGTAAGCTGGCCCTGGCTGGATGGTTGAAAGGCGTCTGGTTGGATGGCTGAAATGCATTTTCCTAGAGGAAAAGCCCCCCAGGGCACCTCTGAGCCCATGCCGGGCAGGAGTGGGAATGGCTAAGGACTGGCCTTGCAGGGAAGCTCCACCCCCTACCAGGGCTCCTGGGTACCCAGCCCATGACTGTCAGAGGGCAGGGCAGGGCACCTTTTAAAATAAATTTCAAACTTACCCCTGCTAACTTTAATATCTGAGCTTGAAAAGATGAATGTTCAAAGACAAGGTTTTGGGACCCAGTGGAGTATTCTCCAGCCAGCAAACTCACACACCAGTTCTACAGCTGTGAACCCCGGCCTCCCTTCACCACAACAAAGGGGATCCCTCTGAGGATCAGAAAGAAAAAGTAAGGCAAGGAGCAGGGCACACTCTTCCAGCCTGGCACTGAATGCCACTGTCAGGCATCCCTCTACCCCTCTGGACTCTGTCCCACTTGAGCACCCCTTCCCAGGCCAGCCTTGACCCTCCCCCTCCTTCTCCCACTGCCCAGGCTGAGGGACGATGCCACCCCCACTTCAGCCAATCCCGTGTTCCCTTCCAGAACCATCATTCACGGCACCCAGAATAACATTAGCAGAAATAACAATAGTCACAGGAATAGACAAACACTTACTGAACATACTTCTGAGAATTTCACACTCACAAATGCAATGACATCTGACAACAGGCATACAAGGTCAATGCTGTGATGGTTCTCAGTTTCTAGGTAAGCAAACCAGAGAAGCTTGTACCTTGCTCAAAGTCCCAGGACCCAGGATGCCCACAGGCTGTCTGAATCTTCATCCTGTTGACACTTTCCACAGTCAATGTTATGGCTGGATTCATATGGTGGTCAAGCAATGCCTCTCATTCTGCCAGATTCTAAGCAGAGCCCTGTCTGAGGGTGCATGTGCTGACTTTCCTGTCTCCTGGCATTGAATCACAGCTCAATTAGTGCATGAGGATTGAATAAGTAGATGGGTGGGTGGATAGATGGTTGGATGGCTGGATGAGTGGATAAATAGGTGGGTGGATAGATAGGTGAGTGAATGAGTGGACGGATAGATAAGTGAATGGATGAACCCATGGAGAGGTAGACAGATGGGTGGATGTGTAGGTGTATGGAAAAGTGGGAAAATGGGTGGATAGACAGATGGATGGGTGGACAGCTGGATGAGTGTTGGGTAGGGGGGTGGATGAACAGATGGACGGACGTATGGATGAATAGATGGATGGGTAGACAGGTGGATGAGTGGTGGATAGGTGGGCAGATGGACAGATGGATGGGTAGACCAGGTGGATGAGTGGTGGATAGGCGGGCAGATGGACAGATGGTTGGGTAGACAGGTAGATAGGTGGGTGGATGGACAGATGAATGGGTAGACAGGTGGTGAGTGGTGGATAGGAGGGCAGATGGACAGATGGATGGGTAGACAGGTGTATGTGTGGTGGATAGGTGGGCAGATGGACAGATGGATGGGTAGACAGGTGGTGAGTGGTGGATAGGTGGGTGGACGAACAGATGGGAGAATGCGTGGATAAATGGATTTGTGAATAAATGGGTGGGTGGGTGGCTGGACAGATGGATGGTGGATGGGGGGCGGGAGGGTGGGTGGATGGATAGTTGAATGGGTGGATAGTTGAATGGATGGATGGATGGGTGTGTAGGTCCCTCTGGGCTCTAGGATGAAGTCTGAGTCAGAGGTCTGAGTTCTTGATTCTTTTCTCATGCACCCCTGCATTTGCACTGCACAGTTTGCAAAGCGTTTTCATGTGTGCTCCTCTACATGTGCTCCCAGAGGGGACCCTGGCGCTCCTGGCCAGGAGTTGGCAGGTAGGGATCTCAGGGAGGGGTTTTCCTGCCCACAGTCCCACAGGCAACACACGGTGGGCCTGGGAATGACGCAGACTCTCCTCTCTCAAGGGCACGTGGTGGCACAGAGTAAAGAGCGCAGGCTCTGGGGCCACACAAACGTGGATTTGACTCTGAGTAAGCCGCTCTCCATGGAGTGTGAACCACAATGCTGACTTCTCAGGTCACTGGAAGGACAAGTGCAAGGGCGTGGGACACATCAGCACATGCGGGGCTCTGCACACGATAGCAGCATTTTGAGATGCTGCAGTCCCAAAAACGTGAGTATCACGCCTTGGTGGCTTCCTGCAGCTCAGGGCTTGATCCCAGTTTGCAAACAGGACCTAGATGAACAGATCAGTCACCAAGAAGCACAGAAGTGGCCTCTGAGGCTCATCAGGGTGGGACCCTCACTGGGGGACTCATAGCCACAGCCAGGAGGCTCATCCCCCAGGTGGCCCTAAGGTGCTCACACCCCCACATCATGGCCACTTTCTGGGTAGATTCCAGCAGCATGCCAGGTGCGGGCTGGCCATGCCCCCACAGCGGCAAACACCATGCTATGACCACATTTGAGTCCGCAGGCCTCTCTTTCTCTTCCAAGTGGATGTGCTTCCCAAGGGACTGAGAACTGCTCCCTGGCAGTTGCTGGCTCCGCCTCTCCCAAATGTAATTAAGAGCAAGAACATGGTGATGACCTTCTAATCACCAAGGGACTTTGGCGGGCAGCGCCTGCTCATTTCTGCTAATTGGAGGGAACTGCAGCCAGGCACATGGAGTCAGAGCTGCCTCCCTCCACCCTGCCCAGCTCTTGCCACCACTGCCCCTCAGCAGGACTTTGGAGGGGATGAAATGACCTCCGATTGCCCTCTGAGTGGGCAATATAGGATACCAGGGGTTCTGGGGTGAACGGAGTGCCCTTGTCCTGGTTCAAACTTGGTCAACGCACCAGCTGTTTTCAGGAGGCTGCATGGGGTGCAGGCACAGCCCCCCATGCCGAGCCATCAGCCCTGCCAAGCCTCAGTGTCTTATCTGTAAGACAGAATCTCACCTGCCTCCTGGGAATGGTGAGAACAAGAGGAGGGACAGACAGAGTGCCCAGCACCCTGCACAAGGAACTCGGGAAAGGGAGACCTGATGTCTGAGGTCTTCTGGTCCTGCATCCAAGGTGCATGGTAGGGTGGGGAGGACTGGAGTTGGAAACACCAAGTAGGAACCAGTGACAGCTGGCAGGGGTGTGGCCTGTGGGGATAGACCCAGGAGTGTCTGGAGCAGAAGACCCAGCTGGGCTGACTTCCACCCTGGTGGGACCAATTAAATATGGTCTGTTTTAACTGGAGCTTTTTAACCTTAAAATAAATGAAAAGGTATAGGAATTAAAGCCCAAAGGACCCACAGGAGGCTGAGCATCTGACGCTGGGCTTGGCTGTCCTGGAGAGCAGGACCCAGGCAGCTGCAGGTGAACAGCCCTGGGAGTGCCTCTCTCCTCCCTCCACCTCCCAGAATCCAAACTTCTGTGCAGCCTCAGCTTTAGGAGGGCCACGCCTGGGTCTCCACTGCTGAACAGAGCATGTTTCTGAGCCTCTGAGCACCTCTGCTCTGAGCTGTGCCCAGCCCTGCAAGCTCCTCTCTCTGGACTTACAGCCGGGCCTCCCAGAGTGCTAGGACCAGTCAAGGCCACACTGGGACTGGAAGCAGGAGACACCATGCTGGTCCCAGGGGGGTGTATTCTCTACTGAAATACCCCGCCCGTTCAAGCATGGATGTCCCAGGTGGTCTTTGGCTAGAGGACTTGACTGTGCCTCCTCACCTGAGCTCTTGCTCGTCTCTCTTCTGGGAATCCTATACCTGAACATAAAATGTGAAACCATAAAACTCCTAAAAGATAAGATAAGAGGAAATGTAAGGCCCCTTGGGCTTGGCAATGGTATCTTATACACAACACCAAAGGCATGGCCCCTGAAAGAAAAAATGGGCATGTAGGACTTCATCAAAACTAAAACCTTCTCTACAAAACATATTGGTAAGAGAATGAAAAGCCCAACCAGACTAGGAAAAACTTTGTGAAACACACATCTGATAAGGGAATGGCATTTGAAATAGGCAAAGAACTATTACAACTCAACAATAAGAACATAAATAACCCAATTTAAAAGTGGACAAAACTCCCGAACAGACACCTCAGCAAAGAAGAAAGACAGATGGCAAATAAGCACAGGAGATATTCCCTGTCACGTGTCACCAGGGAAAGGCACACTGAAAGGACGAGGGACCACTGCACAGGCGGGGTTGGTCCAAACCCAGATGCTGGGGAGGACGCTGAGCAACGGGAGCTCAGCAGAAGGCAGAGAGTGCGGCCACCATGGGAGACAGCTTGGCAATTTCCTGTAAAATAAAACATGCTCTTGCCACAGGTCCCAGCAATCACGTTTCTTGGGATTTCCACAGCTGAATTGAAACTTCCATCCATATATAAACCCAAACAAGAACGTCCACAGCAGCTTTATTGTAATCACCCAAACAGGGACAAATGACGGTGTCCTCAGTAAGTGCATGAACTGTAGCATCCGTCCAGGAGAGGAGTGCTCAGCACTTACAGAAAATGGACTGCCCAGCCACAGCACAGACATGAGGAGGAAACTCAAGTGCACGTTGGCAAGGGAAGGAAGCCTGTCAGAAGGTGCCGTACTGGGCGATGCGACATTCTGGAAAGTCAAAACGATGGGGACGGTAAAAGATCAGCGGTTGTCAGGGGCTGGATGACAAAAGAGGAAACGGGCAGAGCACAGAGGATTTCTAGGGTAATAAAACTATTTCAGGCAACACTATAATGGTGGATATGTCACTACTCGTTTGAGCCCACGGAATGTGTAACACCAAGAGTGAACGCTCCATCGGGTTTCACTTAGTCTTTCTGTAAACCTCAAACTGCTTCTTAAAACGGTCTATTAATTTAAATTCAAAATGAGGAACCCAGAAGAAACAAGCCTGAGGATGCAGCCAGCAGGGGGCGTTCCTCAAGGTCCTTGAGGCAGGTAGGTGACCAGCCCTCTGCTGAAGGCCAGCCGGCCAACCACCAGCCTGCACTGGCCAGAATGACTTCAAACCCTAATTAGTGTCTCCTTCGGAGAAGCTGCCCAGAGCGCAGTGGGCAGGGGCACCTCACACCAGCAAGGAGCCTCCTCCTGAGATGCTCAACGGAGAACATTGATTAAGCAAGGAGGCTACAGAAGGGGCCGCCGGCTCCCTTGGGAAAACAGGAGCTGGCAGGGGGCCAGGGGGCTTCACTGCTGGAAGGGATTCTTCTCGCAAGGCAGGGCTGGCCAGGCAGCAGTGAGGGTCCCTGCCCTGGGAGTTCAGCAGCCTCCCAGACCTTAGGGGGTGTTGACTGATGGCTACTATCTGCAAAGGACACACGGACACCCAGTTGCTCATCTGTGCATTTTAATTGTCTAATTCACATTCACACACTCATTCTTTTGGCTTTTTCAAATGTTTAATAAGCCACTACTATGTGCCAAGCAGCTTCGTAACAAACCCACGCCTTTATAAATCCATGCATCTGTGGACTTCAGCTGTTCGTGTGTAATCAACCCCATAGGTTGTCTGGGCTTTGCAGGGACAGGTCTGCCAGGGAGTCAGGAGCCCCTGGGACGGCAGGAAGTGCTTCCTGAGGAGGGGACATTGATCTCTGTGTAGAGAAGGCCTACAGCAGCTCTAAACTGAGCCCAGAGTAGACACGAGAGCAAGAAGGTCCCAGGTACCCAAAACCACGAGCCTTCCAGGTGGCCAAGGTCACACCACCATCTAAGGCATCAGCAGGCTTGCAGCAGGCCTCTCAGCCATCGGGTTCCAACCGCACAGACCGTGGGTCCTATGGTCCCCTGAGTGAGTCGGGACCTGCCTGACTTGGCCTCCCAATGCCCAGCGATGTGCACACTGCAGCCAGCATAGCACGAGCTTGCTTTACAATGAAATATTCATGGCTGCTGGCAAAATCTGGCCCTAAAATATAGTTTGGGGGAAAAGAAAAGAGCCATCAAGCATTTAATAGTTGTGTTAACGGTGTTTTATTTGAAGGTGAGCTCTATCCAACAGCATCTCAGCCAGCAAGAGTCAGAGCCCAGCCTGCTTGTCCTGCTGGCCAGAGGCATCACTCCATTCCAAGACATGGAGGAGACGGCTCACCTATGGGAGACACACCTGGGCAAGGCACAGGCCTGGCTTGAGGTCTGGCCAATGGTCCTCCACTTACGGAGAGCCCATTAAATTGTAGTGATGTCCTTGAGGTTTGCCAAGAGCATTCTTTTAAGTGGAAAATAAGCAATGCCCCAGCAAATGCTGCATCTCAGCAGAGACAATCTTACTGAGAACAAGTTTCTCCCAAAGCAGCTTCCCTGGGCAGAAAGGCTCCCCACCTGCTGCCTCTATCTCCACGCTGGTTGCCCAGGCCACCCCATGTCACTGCCCTCCAGGGTGGGAGGCACCAAAAAGGTCCCCCAAACTGACTTTCCGGGCCACCCCAGTGCAGCTTCATTCTCCAGTGGGCTCTCTCCAGGGCAAAGGTGGCCCAGCGCCACCAACTCAGGGATCTTCCTGCCAGAGCCAAGGATGTCGGCCAGGTTTCCAGCCACAGCCTCCCTTGTTGGGTCTGCTCTTGGCCATTGGTCCAGTGACCAGCGCTCCTCTGTCAAGGCTGTCTTGCACCTACATACCCCTCTGAGCTGCTTTTCAGAGGTAATTTCCATGTAATGAGAACACAGGAAAGCCTCATTATTGCAGGCACCACTAATTAGGGGTTTATGATCAGCCTGTCTGGGGCCAGCAGAAGTTGACATTTTCTTTCTCCATAGCTACTGCAAATCAACAGCCAGGCAAGATCACCGGAACCTTTAAAAAGCCAAAGCAGCTCCGGGCCAGCCGCTGACAGCCATCAGAAGCCATCAGTCTACTCAGTGGACCTTAATTATAAGTCTTTCTCCCTTTGGCAGTTGGGGAGGTCCCCAAAGGGTGGACACTCAGGGCCCCAAAGCAGCCCTAGGAGAGCCACAGGAGTGTTATTCCCATTTCACAGAGGGGGAAACTAAGGCACTGAGGAGTGAGGGCTCTTCTAGGATCATACACTGAGGACACCATAGAGACATAACCAGGCCACCAAGCCCTGCTGCCTTCAGGGTCCTACCAACTCCCCCAGGGCCAGCAGATGGGGAGGAGAGGGAGCCAGCAGGAATCAGAGCCACAGCTTTTCATCAGGACAAAGAAGGCACAAACTCGGTGGGTTCTGAGCTCCCTTCCCCACCTCCGCCAGCTCCACCCTGTCAGGAAGACCTGGAGGACCGAGTGGCCAGACACTTCTTTGTAAATGAGGAGGTCAACAGAGAGGGGGCAGCTCAGGCACCCGGGGCAGAGGCGTGTGTGAGTGCCAGCCTGCAGACCCTGCTGCTAGGGGAGGTATCTATAAGGGGTGCACAGGAGGCCTTGGCCACCACAGTGATGGCCATGGGAGCCACGCAAAGTGATGGAGCAGGAGCTGGCTAGACATCCCAAGCCCAGGCTACCCCATTTCTGCACTGCCCGTGCCCATGGGGTGGATGTGGAAGGAGGGAGAACATTCTCCCAAGGGGGGCTGGAGACGAGCAGGGCCCACATGGGTCCTTGGGGAGGGCCCCAGATAGGGCAGACAGTGGGCATAGGGGCCATTCACAAAAATTCCAGCTCCTCCCTCCCCAAGTTTTCTCCCTGTCCCAAAGTTGTCCCCTCACTGTGGAACCTGCTGGAATAAAGTGGAGGGGCCACCCTGTCCCTACATGCTCACTCTGCCCAGAGCTCACCCCTCCTCCTGGCCCACACCTGCCCCTGGGGTGCGGGATCCTGGTGTCCAGAATGTCTGCCCCATCCCAAGGGGGGCCACAGCTAAGGGGCAGTGTTGGGGCAACAAGGGACTTGGGGAATGTCACACTGCCCCAGGAAAGGATGGCTCTGTAGGGAGGCAGGGTGAGGGCTGCTGCAAAGCCCTCCCTCCCACAGCAGGGGCTGCGGCTCTGGAAGACATGGGAGGGCAGAGCTGCATCCTCCCACCCTGTGCCACAGAAGCTTGGACCTCCTTCCCTTTCACCCTCTCAGGGCCCCAGGGGCCAGCAGGTCTCCACACCGGGTGCCAGGGTTACAGGCCCACTCCTGCCGCCCAGGAAGGCCCAGAGGAGATGTGTAGGGCACCACAGTAGGTCAGGAGCTGGAAGCTGGCCCCAGGCCACCTTGCCATGGCCTCCAGCATCTCTAGGAGGGAGGTGGAGCTGAGGGTGGGGCTGGGGTGGGGCTGGGTGAGGCAAAGGGGTGAGGGGGCAGGGCTGGGGCTGGGGGGCCTGGAGGTGCAGGGGGGTGAGATGGGGCAGGAGTGGGGCTGGGATGGGGCAGGGCTGGGGATGAGATGAGTGGTGGGGTGGAGGAGTGAGAGGAGGTGAGGGTGAGGCTGGGCAGGTCATGGAATAAGGTGAGGCTGGCGGGGCTGGGTAGGACAAGGGGTGAAATGGGGTGGGGCTGAGGGTGAAATGGGGTGGGGGTCGGGTGGGGTTGAGTGGAGCAAGGAGTGTCAAATGGGGGGCTGGGCTGGGCTGGGTGGGGCAAGGGGTGAGATGAGGCAAGGACAGAGCACAGGGTGGGGCTGGGTAAGAGGATGAGATGGGTTGGGGGTGGGGCTGGGTGGGGCTGAGGGAGGTGAGGTGGGGCAGGGGTGGGGCTGGGGCAGGGCTGGGTAGGGCAGGGGAGAGATGGGGGCTGGGTTCAGGCATTCACAGGAGCCCTGGGCACCCACTGCTCTTAGGAGGGTGAGCTTGGTGACTATTTGACATTCTGGCATCTGGAAATCTGGATGGGAACTTGCTTCTGGGCTGGTCCCTGGTTGCTAAGAAACCCCAGCCTGCACATCCTCCCCTGCCCAGGTATCAGGAGACAGTGGGGCAGACCCCCTACAGCAGAGATCAGGGCTGGGGACTGACTCCGTGGGGAGGGCAAGGCCGACAGAGCTCACGCCAGAGCAGAGCCTGGGGGCACTGCCCTCCCTCTCCATGCCTCTGCATACCCCTCCTGCTCCCCCTTGTTTCTGCTGCTCCATAGCCCTTGGAACCCCGTGGTATATTTCTTTATACACAGCTCGGCCTGGAAACGGGAACTGCTCTGGGACAGGATCACACCTGTCTCTGCCTCGGCTCCCCAGCTCCTGCAGGGAGACTTAGTCGGGAATGGGAGGAAGGGATGATGGTGGGAGACGCCTGTGGCTCTGGGAGAGGCCTAGCTGGCCTCACCAGGTGATCCACCCAATAGTGCCTGGGCCACTGCGTTTCCGCCAGGCACGCCAGACTCCTCCTTCTCTGGGAATAATCAGTCCTCTGCTGTTTCCATTTTTCTCATTTCAATAGTTCTTGCATCCCATGTTGTGTAAATAAAATTATTCTTCCCCAAAAAATCATTAGCAGGGCCTGACATTAATTCCCCTATAATCTGTGTAATTAACTACATGTAGCACAGGGCGTGAGAGGACCTGCTTGCTAATCACCACTCCTCCACTCCACACACCTCATTAAATCTCCTTCCTGTTTATCCACTTACAAAGACATCAGCCATGGGGAGAGCCGTTGTAAGTTATAATAAATCATCTTTTTTCAACTTTCATAGGGTGCAGTCCCACTTGGTGTGTTCAAGTCTCATTCCCATTGGCGAGGACCTCCACCCCTGCAGTCCCATCTCCCCATCACTCAGTTGAACTATAGCAGCTGCTGGGACCAAAGGGCCCAAATGCCAGTGTCCAGTAAGGTGGATGCAGAAAAGGGTGACTGCGGAGACCCAGCAAGAGCCCCTGGCAGCAGCACGCCTACCCTCCGGTCTGGTATCTTCTCTATCGCAGCCCCTGACATTAGAACCTTCTGTACTGCGCCACCCCCTTGCCAGCCTCTATGACTGGGCTCACTTGACAGTTTCTCGGGGCTTCTGGTTCTCCAATCCTATTAACCAGAGGCTGGGGAGACTGCAAGGAATGATGTTGACCCATCACTAAAGATCCAGCCAGTGGGCACCAAGTGCCATTACAGGTGTGCTTATGAGAGGGGAGAGGGAGCTTTGACACCACGGAAGAGCAGGCCAGATGATGACGGGGCAGAGACTAAAGGAATGCCTGGAGCCGCCAGGCTGGAGGAGGCAGGAGGGTCCTCCCCTGAGCCCTCAGAAGGGGCACCTGGATCTTAGACTTCCAGCCTCCAGAACAGGAGCAAAATAAATCTGTTGCTTTCAGCCACCAGTCCATGGTGTCTTGCTCTGGCAGCCACAGGACACTAACAAAGCTACTAAATCAGAGCCTAGATTGCATCAAGACCCCCAGGTAGTTCCCTGCAGTGAAGCTTGGGCGGCTTTGTCTCAAACACTGTCTGGAGCCTGGGTTGTCCCTGGGACGAGCAAGACCTGGGTCTGAAGCCAACACTAATAACAACAACAGTCACCTTGACCCCATGAGAACTGTCATAGCATCACCCAAACTGGAAACTGAGGCAGAAAATCGGGTACCTTAGCCAAGCACTCACAAGTAGCAGGTAGCTGGGCTAGAAGGTGAACCCAGGGCGCTGGGTTATAAAGTAGTCTCTTAACCATGAGGCCCAGCCCACTGTCCCACCCGGGCCCCCACCGATGGCCCCTCGCATGAAGCTCTGGGGATAATGGCCACGCCTTTCTCAGCAAGTGCTGGGCTCCTGGAGCATGGGAAGGGTTGGGGAAGCCAGACTAAATTCACTGAGGAGACTCAGAGTCTCCCCAAGAGCATGAGTGCCTGGATGGACCACAGGTGTCTGCATACTGCGGTGGTCGGATGAGATCAGGGTGACATGGGCCCTGGTTGACCAGAGGAGGCAGCACCACCCACTGCAGCCACCAGCAGCTTGGGGCCTATCTGGGGCAGAGAGGACATGTGATCTGCACAGGCACAGGTGTGCCCAGGTCTCCCCATCCTCCACCTCCCCACTGTGGCACTGCCCAGGTCCCAGGCCCAAGAGAGCTTGACTCCATGTCGAGGGTCAGTTCCCCTGGGCACTACCCCTGAAACAACCGTGGGCAGGCAGACGGTACCCACAGAGCCCTCTTCTGGAATCCCTGAGGTTGGGCAGGAAGCCTGCTGTGCGTGGAGAAGTTGTGCTTTGGTGCAGTCCCTGTAGAGGCCCGAGCTCATCTGGTAGGTGCCCGGAACTGTCCCACATCAGGGCCAGGGACCCAAGACTTCCCAAGCTTCTTGTCTACAGGCCATGGATGCTGGCTGCCCTCCAAAGAAGGCATGAACTGGGCCAGGCTATTGTCTTTGGCCAAGGGCAAGCCTGGAGAAGGATAGGACAAGAGCTGCTGCCAGCTGGCAACGCTGCTGGCAGCAGAGGGAAGGCTCACCCTGGCGCTGCTGGCGCTGCACAAGGAATTCAGGCCATGTGGCCCAGTGTCCAGCTGCCCCTCTGCCAGCCCTCTGGAATGCCACCACTCAGCCCCTTCCCCACTGGGCGCCACTGTCCCACCTGCACAGAGACGCTGCTTCCTGGTCAGCACACAGGGACACAGGTCCTCAGGTGGGGGGCTGGGCAGAGCTGAGGGGTCAGAGCTACTCTCCCACCTTGCTGCGGGGGTCATGGCATTAATCACCACTGGCCCCTATGGTCCTCCACATGCATGTTTAGCCGGGCGTCCTGCCAATCCTGTCTCCAGAAATTTCCTTGTGTTAATAATGCTTCCATTAGCCCACATAGCAAATCTGTCACAACTGGCCCCCTTCTGGCCCATATTTTTTACTTTTAATTATGATCAAATGTAGAATATTGAGTAGTTTGATGCATTTCAGGTGTCTACAGAGATTTCTTTTTAATAATGCATTTGCAAGGCTCTAATGGCTCATAACTGCAGTCATTACTGAAATATGTGTGTTTGGGGTCTCCTAAGCAGGGAGGCAGCCCCCACATCTGTGTGATCCCCTGAACATGGGCCATTACAGGAAGAAAAGGGAAGAGGAGTCCGAGCTTTCTCCAATTTGGCCTCTTTGTGTCCCCCCAAGTTCACAGGTTGAAGCCTTGCCCCTGTGCCTGTATATGGAGCTAGGCCTTTTAAGGGTGTAGTTAAGGTTAAGCAAGGCCTGGGATGGGCCCTTAATCTAACAGGACTGGGGGCCCATGAGAGGAGGGGGAGATGCCTGGGCTGTGCACGCCCAGAGGGAGGCCATGTGTCGTGCGGTGAGAAGGCAGGGCGTCCTCCCCGGGCACCACATCGGCTAACCCCTACATCTCAGACTTCCAGCCTCCAGGAAGTAAATCTCGGCTGCTTTAGCCACCCAGCCTGTAGCACTGCATTGGGGCAGCCCCAGCAAACAGCGACGAAAGGCAGGACTGAGACCTCCCTCTTGGTTTGTGCCTTCATCGGCTACTCCAGCCCAAGCAGCTCAGTGCCATCCAGCTCACCTGGCTCTTGACTCCCAACCTGCCACAGAGTGGGCAGTTGTTTCCCCCAGGAGTGGCACCACATCATGGGCTCAGTGCTGGTCTTTGCTGCTGGTGGTTCCGACAGGTGGTGGCAGCCGTGGCTGGATCAGCCTAGCAGGTGGAGGTCTTTGCTGTGGGGCCATGTGCAGCCTCCACCTCGGCCACCATGGACACTCATCCTTGTTACCCACCGTGCCAGTACTGAGGATGCTGGTAGCCAAAGCCAGATGATGTCAACTGGTTGAGGCGCTTTGTCTATATGGTCATTCGGTGGCCCCTTGTGGCTTTAACATGTAAAGCCGGGATTGTCACTGTGTACATCCACCCACGTGCCTCTGTGCCAGACTCCCATTCCCACCTGGATTTTTCAGGTCCCAGAAAAACCAACTCAATGAGAGTTATAAATAGAAAGAAGCTTGTCATGAAGGATTGGCTCACGAGATTCAGAGGCTGAGAAGTCCCAGGATCGACCTTCTGCAAGCTGGAGGCCAGGAGAGCTGGTAGTGTAGTTCCAGACCCAGCCCAAGGCCTGAGAACCAGGGGAACTCATGCTCTAAATTCTAATAGTTCAAGCCAGAGGCAGAGGCAGGAGAAGCCCGGTGTCCCAGCTGAGAGCAAATTCTCCCTCACCCACCTTTTATTCAGGCCCTTAACAGATTGGATGACCCACCCACTTAGTCCATTTGGCTGTTATAATAAAAATATTATAAACAGAGTGGCTTATAAAAACCAGACATTTATTTTGCACAGTTGTAGAGGCTGGGAAGTCAACCTGCAAGGCACCAACAGACTCGGTATCTGGTGAGGCCCAGTATCTCATCCTCTCCCACTGGGGATCTCCCTCACCACCTTCTGAGGCCCCCTGAGTGGGGCTGTGGTGCAGACACTGTCCATGCCCAGCTGGCACCCACACACCATGCTGGCTCATCCTGAACCAGCCTTGGGCTCTGGCCTCCCCATGTGGGTGGTCACAGGGTTCTCCCATGTGGCAGAGGCGAATGATGAAGGAGAGGCCTGGTACAACAGTGGTCAGTGCAGGTGGCCTGGACCACCTGCCCATGCAGTCACAGGTGCCCTCTGGCACTGTTCATGGGCCCTGCTAGGTCACTTCCCTCTTAGGAAGGACTGTTGCTAGACACATCCAGCCTTATGATTCAGTGAGTCTGATGCAGCCTGGCTCACGATGGGACGTTCTGGCCATGTGGTCACCTCCTATCCCATAGCCAAGCGGTGTGTATCTCCTCAGGCCCAGCAGGTTGGCAGGCATTGTTTACTGAGTGAGGCTTGATTCTCTGTTACGGTTGTAGCATAACGAGACTCTTCATAGTGATCTCCCACTGGGTCCCACTGTAAATGCCATGCTGCATCTTTTCCCAACATTGATGCCTCCAATACCAGTGTCTGCCTGATCCTAGGGTGCGGGCAGTAGGGCTTCTGGCACCACGGAGCCATTGTCTGTTCCACTCAAACCTGACAGCTTCTTGTGTCCCCCCATCCATAGACAGAAGGTCTGTCCGTATGTGCTGAATCTGCTGCTTCCAGAACCTGAAAATGCCCATTAGGCCTTATACTTCCTTCTTTGTGGCAGGAGGTATAGACATAATTATTTATCTTTTACTTTGGAGGGGATGTCCTAGTCCACTTCTGACTACTGGACCCCTAAGCATTTTCTAGATATGACAAGGGGTTTCTCCCACCCTTTGAGGCACACGTGTCTTACCAAGGCCTCCCCTGTGCATGCGGCCTCTTGCTTATTCGACCCAATCAACATAATGTCAGCCATGGCTGGATCAATGTGACACTCTGTAGGATGTCCAGATGGCTCAGACATCTGCACAGTACGTTGGGTCAGAGGGCATAGGAGTAGGAAAAAATGTCAATCTGTGCTGCTCACAGGAAAGTGAACTCCCATGCCTAGTACCAAGGAAGGGATGACTGGCAGGTGGGGCTCAGCTGGGCACCTCTCTTGCTCAGTGGAATGCAGGTCTTTCCTCAGGGTCCCTATAGCAGCGAAGTCAGTCTTCCTATAGGGTTACCCTTCCTAGGTACCCTTCCTATAGTGTAGCTCCAGGCTACAAGAGCAAACATTGCAAGAGGCCTAGGCAGAAGCTACAAGGCTTCTTTGAAAGTCACGCAGCAACACCTCTACCATATTCTGTTGGTCAAGGAAGCCATGAGGGTCAACTCAGATTCAAGCAGGAGGAGCTATGATTTCACCTCTTGTGGGAAGATAACAAAGAATTTGCAGGCCTTCCTAAATGATCACAGGTAGCACAGCCAGGCCTGGGCCAGCCTGTCTGTCATGGTAGTTAATGAATCAGAAGATGCCAAATCACAGAAGGTATCCCTGACCCTTGGGCTGCCTGGTGGAGGACGCGTGGCTCTCCCTTCTGGAGGCCTGTGAGTGTCCACATGTGACTGTACGTAAGGACAGGCTAGACAACCTCGGTGGGTCTGGGGAGTAGTCAGTATGTAGGGAGGGGGTCCCTCAGTGGTCAGAGTGTGGCTCTGTGTCTGTCTGGATCTGAGCTGCCCCCAAACCCTCAGCCCCACACAGAGGCAGGCGCCCTCCTTCCCTGCCCTGCAGAGGCTGCTCAGCAGCAGACACAGCCCTGCTGCATCAGCAGAGCCGCCATCCACCACCAGGACCAGCCTCAGCTCAGCACCCACGTGTCTAACTGCATAGCTAGTTAGGCGCTAACAGCTCTAAGCTACAACCCTGATTTATGGCTCTTTTCTTCACAAAAAAATCTGCTGTGTTCCCTGAAGACTCCTAACTTGGCATCTGCAGATCTATGCATCACCCTTCTACTAAGCCTAGCATGGGGAGGGCGCTCTGCCCGCTTCCTAATCAGGGCTGGCAGCAGGAGCCTGACGCCGAGCCGCCTCTGTGTCCCGGTGTCTCCCAGACTCTTGCATATCAGGCAACTGGCGCCAAAGGCAGAGCCACAGGCAGTGTCCTTGTGGCCACGGTCCCCACTGATTTGTGGACGCTAGTTGACTGTTCAGCCTCTGGGTCGGGGCTTCATACTCCTGCAACACACCACAGGTTGCCTTGCCCCCTCGGAGGCATTCCCCTCTGGCCCAGACCGGCTCTCACACACAGCCTCACCTTGGCCCCCAGGAGAACTGTCCACTTTGTAGTGAGGTTTCCTTGCTCATCCTCTTGGATGCAACCTTGGGCCTGACATGACCTCTTTGAGGTTGGCGGCTCCAATGCACCCCTGGAGGTGAGAGCCACCACCTCAGCACTTCCTCTGAGACCCACCATGTGACCTGCACAAGCCAGAGGCCACCAGCACCTGCACATCCCATGTCTCGGCACCTTGTAAGAGGACGGTGGGGAGGCAGGATGTGCTGCCCTCAGAGAAAGAATGGCCCCCACCACCAGGCGCAGGGAAGCAAGGCTGCTGCTGCAGGTCCACTGAGGGCTCCCGGGGCTGGGCACTCCCACCGGGCAGTACAAGGCAAGGGGCAAGGCCAGAGCCCAACCCCTTGGACCGTCAGTGAGATGTCCAGGCTGGCCAGGGCCACCTCATCACACGTGGAGGCAGGGACACAGGTGGGCTTCTCCAGGAAGGCTGGGCTCAGGTCATCTTAAAAGGCATCTCTTTTAAAGAGACCCATAGAACAACTTGGAATGGCCAGGTGACCCCTGAGAAGGAGCAAGGGGAGGTGGCCAGCCAGGAGGCAGCTCTAACCTCAAGAAAGCCACCAGCGAGAGACAACACACCCATATAAAAACACCTGTCTTGGTTCTTTCATCCTGCTATAACAAAATGTCTGAGTCTGGATAGTTTATAAACAACAGAAATTTCTTTCTCACATTTCTGGAGTCTGGGAGCCCAAGATCAAGGTGATCTACTGTCTGATGAGGGAAGGAGGAGCACTGTGTCCCTTACAACACTGTTGCTTTGGGGATTAAGTTTCCAACATATGGATCTGAAGGGACGCAAGCAGACCACAGGAACCCCAAAGAATCTGTCACACCCAGCAGACACCCAGAGCAGGTTATCATGTACCCATCCTGGGCCCTTTGCATTCTGTGGGGGGGCCAAGGGAGGCACCAGGCGGGGCTTGGAGAATAAGCTGACCCCACCCACTTCCCACCCTAAAGGGCCTTACTAGAGAAGGCTGGCTCTACCCTGGACAGGTGTGTGCAGGTGTGTGATTACCCAGACACCAGGGGCCACAGGTGTCACCCTGGGCAGGGCAGGGCAGGCAGGAGAGGAAATGCTGTCTACTTGCACCTGCCCTGCTGCTCTTTCATTAAACCCTGAGTGTCCATCAACAGCTGGTGGGTAAATAAAACACCAGCCCTCCACACGGTGGAATCTCACTCAGCCTTAACAAGGAAGGAAATTCCGACTCATGCTCCAACTCGGACGAACCTTGAAGATACTGTGCTCAGTGAAACAAGCCCCAAATGACAAATCCCACACAATCCCACTTACAAGAAGTCTCTAGAGAGTGAAATCCATAGAGACAGAAGTGAATGGGGTTTCCAGGAGCTGAGGGAGGGCAATGGGAGTCAGTGTTCCACGGGGACAGAGCATCAGTTTGGGAAGATGGAAAGTTCTAGAGAGAATGGGGGTGACAGCTGCACAACAAGGTGAATGCACGTGATGCCTCTGAGGGCTATGCTTAAAAATGGTTAAGATGGTAAATTTCATGTTATATGTGTTTTATCACAATAATATGTCTTTATTTTTACCAAAAATTCTCTGGAAGAGCTCATGCCGAGCCAGGGCTGCCTGCCAGGTGTCTACACCCATTTTTCACCCCTATGTTTTCTGCATGAATATGCATTACTTCAGTCATCAACCAGCAAAGGCTCAGGCCAGTGCAGTCAGCCTATCAGGGAGGGGTACAAGTAGCCAGACTGTCTGGTCACTCAGAGATGGTCTTCAGGGACCTGAGCCCAGCCAGGCCCACAGATCAGCCTCAGAGTTAGGGTCAGGTCTGCCTTGATCGACCCCGTGCATGACTAAGCATTTAGAGAAGAAGCCAAAAAAATACTTTCTGGGGACCAAGAGGACAGTTAGGGTCAATGTGCAGGGTCACTGACCCTCCACACAGCCCTCCATCCTCCCCATGCCCACCCTATGGGCAGAGCCCACCATTCAGTACAGCAGAGCCAGCAAATCACTCCTGGTTGTTTGAACAAGTGGGCTCCCAGCCCATCAATAAATGATGAGTGGTTGCCACGGCAACAACCCCGGCCCATATTTCCTCTCCCAGAGATTCAGACAAGCTCTAGGAACGCTGCAAAGAGCCAGGCTGAAAAGGAAGGGGTGCAGCCTTGGTGTTGGCAAGACCTAACGTGCTCTGGGTGGGAGGCCTGGTGAAGTCAAGGTTTGGATGGGAGAGAGGGATGGTTTGGGATATAAGTGGTTACAGTTTGGTGAATAAAAGGCAGCCAGAATTCAGCTCTGGGCTTTGACTCCTTGCCAGGCATGTCTGGTCACGTCATGTGATCCCCTCCAAGCCTCAGTTTCTTCATCCAGAAAATGGAGACAGAAATTGCACCTGCCCCATCAAGTTTTTGTGATTGGAAAGTGAAAGAATATGGAAAGTGCTGGGCACCGGTAACCATTCAGTAATGCTGCCTAATGTTATCATTGCTTGCAAACAGATTTAAATTATTTTTTAAAGTCTTCTATGCATATATATACACATATATATTACACACTTGTGTAATTTGCTCAACTATTACCATTTCTGACAGTCTTATTCCATCTGCATTATTTTCCTTCTTCCTGAAAAAGACATCTTTTAACATTCCTTAGACTGCAGGTTATTGATGACTAATTCTTTCAGCTTTGTATATCTGAAAATTCTGTAGTCAGCCTTCATTCTGGAAAGATATTTCCACTGGGTATAGAATCCTAGATTGACAGCTATTCGTTTGGTTTCTCTGTCCTTCAAAGATACGGCTCTGCCATCCTCCTACTTGTTTCTAATGGAAATACCCACTGTTGCCTCGGTTCCTCTGAATATGATGAGTCTTTTTTTCTCTGACTTCTCTTAAGTCTTTCTCTTTAACACCAGTTTTGAGCAACTCAATTATCACATCTCTTTCTGTAATTTTCTTCGCACTTCTTGTGCTTATGGTTTGTTGAGTTTCCTGGATCTGTGGGTTTGTGGTTATCCAACTTGGAAATTTATCAATCATTATCTGCAAAGATAGCTGTGCTGTCCTCTCTGTTCTCGGGAATGCCAGCTGAGCTGAGCTTGGGCTGCTCCAGGTCCTCCTCCCCTCTGCATACATGGTTTACACCTCTGCGTTGCTTTCTGTCCCAGGTTTCATTTGGGTATCTTTCACAGCTGTCTTCAAGTTCAGTCATCTTTTTCTGCACAATGTTTAACCCAGTCCAGTGCACTTTTTCATCCTAGACATTTCCTCCTAGTTCTCTTCTTCAGAAGTCTCATTTGGGTCTTTTCTGTAGTTTCCACACCTCTACTGAATGTATTCAGTCTCCTCCAGCCTCTTCAGCATATGGAACAGTTATAACAATGTTTTAATATCTCTGTCTGCTAATTCTAACGTCTGTGGGAGTTCTCAGTTGGTTTCAATTGATTGATTTTTGTTCACTTTATGAGTCATATTTTCTTGCCTTTTTGTTGAATTTTTTATTAAATTGCCCAACGTTGTGAAGTTCACTCAGTTGGGTGCTGAATATTTTTGTTCACATAAATATACTTTAGCTCTGTTTGGAGACGAGTTTATTTTGAAACAGTTTGATCCTTTCAGGTCTTGCTTTTAAGTTTTATTATGCAAGACCAGAACCATGTTTAATCTAGAGTTAATTATTCCTCAGAACTGAGGCAAGACCTCTCTGCGGACTCTGCCCAGTGACTCAGGAATCCTGAGGTTTTCCAGTCTGGCTCGTGGGAATAAACATGAGCCCCAGCTCAGCATCAGCCCTGAACAGTTTCCCCTGATTTGTTCAGATGGTTGACTCCTCCCGCGACCTCAGTGCTTTCTTCACACTCATGAGTGATGGGTACTCAGGAGGATCCTCAAGACCCCTCTGCCCACAAATCCTCTCTGTGAGCTGTTTCCGTGCCGCTCTCTCTCCAGCACTGTGCCCTGTGAACTCCTAACACCTTGGCTTCCCCAGACCCTCAGGTCCATTTCTTCAACTCTAGACATTTTCTAGGTTTCCCCTCCTGATGCCAAAACCTGAAAACTCCCCAAAAGCAGAAAATCAGGACATGTGGAAGTCACCCTCCTTAGTTCCCCCCTCTCAGGGTCACTCCTCCTTCATTGCCTAATGCTCAGTGTCACGCATCATGTCTAGATCTGGGAGGCAAGGGATTACTGACACTTTAGGGAAGATTTCTGCTGGGCCCCCAGATGATTCTAGGTTCCAAGTGCAAGAACACTAAACCACTAGACCCAGCCCAGGCCCACATCTGGGCTACAACATCACCCCCCAAGCATCATTGTCGTCATTTAAATCTTAAGGGGGCAGGGAGAGGACATGGAAGGGGGCATCTCGCACCCACTGGCCTTGCCTTCCAGCCTCAGTCTTGTTATCCAGTGAAGGGAAAGGCTAGTTCATACCTCTCAGTGCTCTTAAGAAGGTGGGTAGTGCCAGGCCTGCAGAGGCTCTTTGTAAACTGGAAGTCAACTTGTGCCCTCTAAGATCATTCAGGGGAAGAAGCAACGGGCAGGCGGGCTGAGAGCTGGGGCGTGTCTGGACCTATCAGAAGGACGGAGACCCCACAGGCAACTGTAAATCCATCTGGAGCCCAGGAGGGAGGGAGGGGAACATGTGCGCAGGCAGTAATGGGGGTGAGACGCTCAGCACACTCAGTCTGTCGTTGTGAGTTTCTCCATCCTCAAGGCCAGTACTGTACACAGACTGCTACGCATGCAGACTGTAGGAGAAGCCCCAGCCTGAGTCCACTCAATCCCCTGCTCACTCTCCGTCCCTGCTGGGTCCGCAGCACTGGGGCCCAGTAGCGGCTGTGTTCTGACAAAGGGCTGAGCAGCTTCTCCCTGGTTCTGACCCTCCATTCGTATCCTTGGTGTGCCAGCGGGCACAGGCCACAGGTCTCTGTAACAAAACATTCCCCGTGAGTTAATGGAATGTTTAAGCTCCTTATTGTACTACTAACAAGTGAGGCAGAGGCAGCAGCATCTGAGAAATTATTTTCCAGGTACTTTATGGATCAAAGCAATAGAATAAAATAAGTAGACCAGAGAGAGCTGCGAAAAGGAAGGGGCTCTGCTGGAGAAAGAGCGTCCGCCGAGCACAGGGACAGGAGGCCAGGAAATGCTGGACCCATGAGTGGACTCTCCCATGCCCTGCGCAGATTTTGAAGGCAAAAGGATTAGGGTTCATGTGGTGGGGACTTTTCTTACCCACAGTTGGTGGTTTCTCACCCCTGACAGATGGGCTGTTCCTGTCTCCAATTCCCAGATGAAAAAACTGAGATCCCAAAAGCTCTGGGAATGTGTCCAAGGCCCCAGCACCTGGTAGGGACAAGCCTGAGCCTGTGTGAACCCCAATCCTGAATCCACCCAGTGGGCAGCCCTGCGCTCCATCAGGGGTCCAGCTGAGCACTCCCTATGACAGCTGCATGCCCAGGTTCTTTGTGTCAGGGTTTCTAAGAAAATGGGAACATGTTTTCCTGCCCCCCAAGCCCTGGCACCGTCCAGCACCTGCGCGAGGTGTCTCCTGGGAGGACTTTCACATCCTCCTCCCGCCACCAGGGCAGAATTCTAAGGGGGTGGGGGGCAGAGAGACAACGATCCATGAGGAACACAGAGGGACGGTGAGAAACAGGGAGGGCTTGGGGGCCCTTGCTCCAGGGGAAGGGAAGGAGTCACGAGTTCGGGGGTAAGAAATGCTGAAATGAGCCCAGACAGCAGCCTCCAGGTGAACAATGCTCAGGAGCCCCAGTGCCACCCCCAACACCCATGAGGCACCTGCTTCCACACAAGCAAGCCCTCCCAGCCTCACAAGGAGGCTCACTGCAGACGTCTGGGCCAGCCTCTCCCCCTTCCAGGAAGCTTCTCAAAGTTTCTCCCCCCGGGTGGGCAGCTCCTCCCTACGTGGCACCAGCTGAGCTCTCCCTTTGCCATGTACTCTTGATGTAACCTTCATTTCAGGGACCCAGGTAGCCCAGCTTCTCCCAGGGTAAACTTCAAGGACCCATAATTCAACAGCCAAAAGTAATTAATAAAAGAAATTGGGGTCTTTGTTTGAGGCTTCTCGATTGACAAACTCCTTGGACTTTTCTTCTACTTTTCTCCCACAACTCACACAGGTTCCAGAACCCTGTGCCCGCTGAGGCCCCAAGTCCTCCCTCCCAGATTCCAGAGTCCCTGCAAGCCCCTCTCCCTCAGGTCCTTAAACGCTCTTAGTCTGGTTTGTCACTTTGCCCCCCACCTCCAGATGCTTCAAGACAGTGCAAGTCTGGGAGATGAGCCCCAAACAGCATCCACTTCATTCCTCCTCCCCTTGTCTGCCCCTTCCCTCACCAGGTCACCAAGCCCCACCCCCCCCAACCACCCCTGAAAGCAAAGCCCAGGGGCTGTCCTGGGAGGGAGCCAGGTACACATATGTTAGGAAATCTTGTCCCAACACACTGGAGGACAGTGATTTTCCATTTGTCCCCCAGTGTCGCACGATAAAGGGCCAGACCTCGGGTCCTGCCCCATGTCCACCAAGAAAGCCCTTAGAGATGGGACAGTGAGGATGAGCAGGGCCAGGAGACGGAAAAGAGAGGGGCCTGGCCAGTGGTGCGGAGGGGTCCTGTAGAAAGGGCCTGCCGCCCACTGCCCACACCTGCCCCTCCGCTGAGAGCTGGAGCCTCCCTCCACATCTCTCCAAGAGGAAAGGGGAGGGAGTGCCATCCGCATCCCACGAGCTCTCTAGTAGAGAAGAGGGAAGATGCCGAGGCAACCCCAGTGCCCCAGCCCCAGCCCCAGCGAAGTCGCCTGCCCCACCACCTACCCTTGGTGGCAGAGTCCACAGGTCGGGACCCAAGGGGACAGCCAGTCCTTACCCACATCAGCCAAACCTGTCCCGGGCAGTGGAGTTGGCAGCTAATTGCCTTCTCCCATGGAGGTCCTTGTGCTCTGTGTTATTTTTAATGAAGCTGTGAGTCTGAGATGCTAATTATCACCTTCAATTATCTGAGGCAGGTCAGGCTGCCTCCCTCTGAAGCCCCAGGTCAGGATGCCTCCTTCTGAAGCCCCAGGTCAGGCCGCCTCCTTCTGAAGCCCCAACAGCCCTGTTCTCTTCCTGCAAGTGGGTACCAGGAGGTTCTGCGAACAGAGACTTCAAGTTTTCAGAGAAAACGAGGAGAAGGGGGGAGAGAGAACAGGGCAGAGGCGCTGGTGCCCTGGGCAAGAAAGGCCCTGCCCCATCTGGGCTGAGGGTCCTTTCTGTCAGCCAGACCATCGTGCCTGAGGCCCAGCCCTTCTCTAGGGCTCCCTGCCCGGCAGAGGCCCCTGCTCCTCACTTCCCTTCCTGGTCCAGCCCATCATCAGCCTGACCACGGCGGGGCCTCCCTCCCGCCCCCAGCCTGACCCCCGCCCATGCCACCTCCCTCGGCTGTGCTGTGCCCCCAGCCCTCAAGGCCTGTCTGCCTGTCCCTTCATCTGAGTACCTCAGCAGAACTTCCCATTTCAACTGAGCAGCCCCTGAACCCCAGGGGTATCCTATCACCCTCAGGGCTCCCTCCGTCTTCGAGGGCACCACCCTGAAGGGCAATTATCTGATTTCACCTCTGTCCCCCACCACTATGAGCACCATGAAGGGAACAGGGGGTTTGCAGTGCTCACCACTACAAAGCAGACCCTCAGCACCATCTGGAGATGCTCCAGTTGTCACACTGAGGGGTGGCATCAGGCGGGCAGAGGCCAAGATGCTGCATAGCCCCCTCTATGGCACAGATAGAGCCTGGCAACATTGCCAAAGCCGAGAAAGTGCCACAGCTCCACCAGGCGCAGGGCCAGGCACACAGTAGAGCTCAGGTAATGTGTGTGTGAGATGACAGAAGACTGAACAACACCTTCCCAAGGTCAGGGCGGGATTGGCACATATCTTAAGGACACACACACACTCGTATGCACAAAAGCAAGCTTGGTGGTAGGTTCAGACTGCTGCACCCCCACCATTCTGCCCTGCCCAGTGCCCACACCCCTCACCCAGGCCGAGCTGCTAGCTGAGGCCACGCCCACCTGCCAGTGCTTTGGGGGAAGGCTGAAGCCTAGAAGCTGGAGGCACCATCTCAGCCCTGCTCCCCATTGGCTCTTGGTGTGGACAAGTCCCTGACTCTCAGTCCTCCATGGCCACTGCTGGGAGGCAGCAACGGGCCCTGCCATCTCCTAGGATGGTCACAGGGACCAAACAAAATACTGCATACGGAAGCACCTCATGAAGTATAAAGGGCTGTGCCCCAGGAGGAGCTTCACACGGATTCTGCTGAGTTCACCAGGCCTGCCCCTTCTCCACCAGGCAGGAGGATGCAAGGCACCTCATGGGGCAGGCATCCAGGGCCCACGTGTGCAGCTGGCAACTGTGCCAGGAGCCAGGCAGCCCACGGGCTTTGGTGCTCGGAGAAGGGAAGGAGCGAGGCAGATGGCTCGTGGGCAGGCTGGTGGCACCACCCCCACGTGGGCGGTCAGCACAGACTTCTTTCTGCTGTCTCCCCCGCACTGTTTCTGGAGATGCCATGGGGAGAACTGGTTTGGCCCACAAGACAAGGCCTCAGGATCTCAGATTTACTGTCTGTCCTCCAGGAGGCCCCACCTCTCCACAGAATAGGGCCTCTCTGGCTCCTAAGTACCCATGGTGCCCTCACCCCACCCCTCCTTCCCACACCAATGGATACAGCCATGTTGCTTGTCCGTCTTCAAACAAACAGTAGCTCTGTGAGGGCAGAAACTATATCTGACTCTTTTCCTTCAATCTCTCCTTCCCCCCTCCAGCCCTAGCCTGGCATATGTGAGATGTTCAGACAAAAAAAAAATCAAAAATGTTTGGAGAATAAGATGATTCATCGGTAGGGGGATGGATGGATGGATGGA